>CAIGQZ010007154.1:2416234-2450350 GCA_903798205.1 Danio tinwini
GCGCAGTGGGTAGTGCTGTCGCCTCACAGCAAGAAGGTCGCTGGTTTAAGCCTCGACTGGTCAGTTGGCAACTTAATAGTTGGTATTAAGACCTGTGAAAAGATGGACTAACGAAACAGAAAGGGACACCCAACGACTTGCAAATGACCTGAATGAGTTTTACTGCCGGTTTGAGAAAACCCCCCACACCCACTTTGAACTGCTCTTTACATCACCATTAACACCTCCCCGACCCCCGCCTCCCCCATACCTGCACTTCAGTTCAGTGAAGATGATGTGCACCAGATCTTCCAGAAACAGAAGAGGAAAAAAGCACCAGGCCCAGATTTTATAACACCAGCCTGTTTAGAATCCTGTGCTGACCAACTGGCACCCATCTCACCATGATCTTCAACAGATCACTGAAGCTGTGTGAAGTGCCCTCTTGCCTGAAACGTTCCATCATCATTCCCGTATCAAAGTAACCCAAAGTTATAGGACTAAATGACTTCAGACCGGTGGTGCTGAAATCTGTGGTAATAAAGTCTTTTGAAAAACTGGTGCTGGCCCACCTGAAGGACATCACTGAACCCTTACTGGACTCCCTTCAGTTTGCCTAGCAAACAGGTCTGTGGATGATGCAGTCAATATAAGACTGCATTATGTTCTGCAACACCTAGACAGACCAGGGACCTATGTGAGGATCTTGTTTGTTGACTTCAGCTTGGCTTTTAACACTCATCCCAAAACTTCTCCTGCCCAAATTAACTCAGCTCTCCGTGCCCACCTCTGTCTGTCAGTGGATCAACAGTTTCCTAACGGACAGGCAGCAGCTGGTGAAGCTGGGAAAATTCTCATCCAGTACCCGCACAATCAGCACTAGTGCCCCCCAGGGGTGTGTTCTCTCCCCACTGCTCTTCTCCCTGTACACGAATGACTGTCTGCACTTCAAAAGACTTCTCTGTCAAGCTTCTGAAATTTGCAGACGACACCACACTTAAGCCCGATTTATACTTCTGGGTCAAGCGCACGCGTATGCTACGGCGCAGCCTAAGCGTGGTCGCATAGCCCCTCGCCATAACCGTCATTGACGTTGACGCGCACCTCTCAAAAAATGTAACGCGTACGCATAGCGCAAGCTCTGTAATTGGTCGGCTTGGTAGCGCTGATGAGTGTGGGCGGAGGTGAGAGCCGCGCGCCCGATGCAGCAAGTGTTTACAAGTGTAAAGTCCTGTGAAGGAGCTCCGGATGGAGACTGTTGTTTAGTTTTTATCTTATGATTAAAGTTGTTGCACGTCCGCTGGTTCCCGCCTCAAAATGTGCAAATTTGAGCCACTTGTACATTAAGAAAGTGTTCAGAAAAAACAGAACACCAGCGAAGAAACTTGACACAGAAACATAAACACCTACTGCCAGCTAGCGTTTTGGAAGTGTATTGCAGAAAAAACAGAAACAGCGCGCAGAAGTATAAATGCACAGCTACGCGCAAGGCATACGTATGTATTGGGCAAAATGATCTGGTGTAACAAAAGCAGCAACATCAGACGCACGGGGGGTTAACGGGATTTGCCAGTAACCCTTCAAAAGATCTAACTTGGTAATGAACCCTGCGGCTCCAAGATTGTCAATACAATCTTCGACTCTCGGCAAAGGAAAAGAATCAGGCACAGTAACCGCATTCACTCTCCGAAAATCTGTACAACATCTTACCGAACCATCAGGCTTCGGTACCAGAACACAAGGAGAACTCCACGGGCTTTGGCTATCTTTAGCAAAGCCATTGTTCAACAAATAATCTACCTCAGTTTTCATGATGTTCCTTTTAAGCGTGTTGCTTAATAGGCACCGCAGAGTCTACATTTATATCGTGCTGGAGAACCGAAGTACATGAAGGAACATCATTAAATAAAATTGAATAATTATTAATTAATACGATAACATAATTTTTTTGTTCAGCATCAAGATAAGACAACTGCTCTGGCAAAGAACAAAGAAATTCTGAGTTTTTCAAACACCCTCCATTAAACAGCTCACTATAAACCTCCAATCCATCATCATTTCCCTGAAGACTAAATAGAGACAAAACAGGGGCCATCTTTTCCTTCTCAGAAACCTTTTCTACCGATTTACTAGACCTCTCAGAATATGTTTTTAACATATTCACGTGACAAAGCCGTGTTTTTCTCCGACGGTCTGGTGTGTAAATAATATAGTTTGTTTCACTTACCTGACTTTTGACTACATAAGGCCCCGAAAAACGCACTGCAAGAGCAGACCCTGGTACAGGCAATAATGGCAGAACCTTTTCACCCAGGCTAAAAGTCCACGCTACTGCTCTCTTATCATACTGCCGCTTCATCTTCTCTAAGTGCCTCTTTTGCAGTAGCACAAGCTTCAAGCAACCGCTGACGACAATTCATGACAAAGTCAAGTACGTTGGTTTTTGGTGCGCAATCCGCTACAAGAAACTGATCTTTTAAAACCCTTAAAGGTCCCTGTACACTATGGCAAAAAAACAAATCTACGGGGCTAAACCCCAAAGATTCCTGTTTCGCATCACGGAGTACAAAAAGCACAAATGGAACACCTTCATCACAATCATTCTCGGGTTTTAAGGCAATACTTTCGTAACGTAGATTTTAGCGTCTGATGCCAACGTTCCAGCGCCCCCTGAGACTCTGGGTGATATGCGCTAGATATAACATGCAAAATACCCAAGGCTTGTAATGTTTTTCGAAAAACCTTAGAAAGAAAATTAGAACCCTGGTCAGTCTGAATTATTTTCGGAAGTCCAAATGTAGTAAAAAACTTCAACAAAGCTTTCGTAACTGTATTCACTGTAATTTTACGCAATGGAAATGCCTCCGGGAAATGCGTGGCTGAACACATTAAAGTCAAAAGATACTGATACCCAGTTTTCGTATGCGGCAGTGGTCCAACACAGTCCACTATTACCCGTTCAAATGGTTCACCTATCACTGGAATAGGATAAAGTGGAGCTAGAGGCACAACTTGATTAGGTTTACCCGCTACCTGACAGGTGTGACAGGTTTTACAATACTG
The DNA here is from genome assembly GCA_903798205.1 of Danio tinwini. Lineage (NCBI taxonomy): Eukaryota > Metazoa > Chordata > Actinopteri > Cypriniformes > Danionidae > Danio > Danio tinwini. Next base: position 2,419,277 of record CAIGQZ010007154.1, read on the forward strand.
GGAAACAGCAGTTTTTAACCCGGGCCAGAAAAAATGCTGAAGAATACGGTCATATGTTTTAGTCACGCCTAGATGCCCTGACCAAAGATGATCGTGTGCCATAGCTAAAATATGCGGACGGAATTTAAAAGGAACAACAATTTGAGTCACCGTGCCAATCAGCATCTGCCTCAGTTAGCGAACGTGCATTCTTTGTAGACTGTAACAATCGGCGATAACATGCCCGACGTTATGGCAATAACTACACGTTGTCCTAGTATTTAACCAAAAGGACTTTTTAAAATCAGACTGACACTGTCCTTCACTTTCCTGCAAATGACCAGATACGGGTAACGGAGGTTTAACAAAACTGGTTTTATGCATCAAAACATACTCATCTGCTAAGGTTGCCGCTTGTTGTACAGTAGACACTTTTTGTTCGTTCAGATAAAGAGCAGTACGTTCTGAAACGCAATTTTAAAACTCCTCAATCTGAATTAACTCACGCAAAGAATTATAATCAGTAGCTTTACATGCCTTAACCCATCTATCAAACAAAACGCCTTTTTCCCGAGCAAATTCAACATACGTTTGAGAAGCAGATTTTTTACTTAGCCGAAAACGTTGTCTATAATGCTCAGGCACAAACTCATAGGCACGAAGAATAGCATTTTTAACAGTTTCATATTGAATGCTCTCATCCAACGACAGCGAATCGCACACCTCCTGCGCCTTACCCGTCAGTTTACACTGTAGCATCAAAGACCAGGCCTCAACCGGCCACTTTAAAGCCATCGATATGCGCTCAAACGCCTGAAAGTATGCTTCAACCTCTTTTTCCCTAAAAGGCGGTACTAACGCAATATTCTTAGCTACGTTAAATGAAACTGACGAAAAGTCACCCAATACAGACGGTTCAGCTTGACTAGCACCAGAATCGAGTGTGACAGATATATCATTCGTATTTTCTACCCTAAACTTATTTACGGCAGTCTCACCTTGTTTGGTCTCCAATTCCAATTGTCGTAGTCGAATCCTAGTATCTGCTTCAATACGAAATTTTTCTAACTGACGCTGCAACTCATCTCTCCGCGCTTAAGCTTTATCCTGAGCCTGCAGTTGTATTCGTGTTAACCGCACCTTCAAACGAGCCTCTATTTGCGCCGTCGGGGAAAAATCACTAGAAAGAGAAAAAGGTTCAAATTTTGGCATTGAAAGTGATGTTCTCACCTCATCCCCTTTTTCAGGGGTAACCAGACTTTGAGGTTCCATAGCAGTTGCTAATGGCTCCACCTGCTCAGATGTTTCACTATCAGCTAAAATGCCTTTCTTAACAAGACCAGGCAGCAAACAATTTTTTTTTTCTTTTTTTAACAAAGTTCTTACAACACAAATCTCATTATGCTGAGCAATAACGAATAAATCATCTTTCCGACAATTATTCAATTTCTCCGCACTAGGTTCTTCAATAAATCCATTTAAATCAAACGTTGCCATACTTAATAGAATCTAAATTAAAAGAATGAAACAAACATGCTCCGGCCCTAACTTCCTATCCACAACACTAACTACAACCTTTCTAATCTTCAGAGGGTTACCAGTTAAGAGATAAAAATAAATCTCCTACCCGGAATACTTCCAAAAATAATAAACTAAAACAATAAACACAAAACAATAAACAGTTACCCGTTGGAATAACCGGCGCTAAGCACAGCCAGCTGGATTACTCTCACTATCTGAAGCATTTTAGTCTCATCCCCCAAAAAAAAACAATACCACTAAATTACCGGGACGAGCCCCCACTTTATGTTACAACCTCTCTTCAAAAGTGGCTCGTTTCAAACAGAGAGAAAGCAACATAAAAATTTAACAGTCATAGTAATCGTTTAAGTCAATTTATTTGTTACCAGAAAACTCAACAAAAATAACAATACCCAAAAACAATGAATAAACAACTGAAATAATAAATCTCCAAACAAACGAAACAAAAAGAAAGAACACACAAAACAAAACTGGCAGGTCCAACTAAAACTGTCTTCTCTCTTTCGCCTGCTCGTTGGCGTCTCTTATGCTCTCCCAATCAGTCCCAAAACGACCAGCAGGTGCGTCCACCCACAGGCGAGCTAGAATGCATGCGCACTCATAGCAAAAGCCAAGAAAACAAATGAGGGTTAGAAAAAAAAAGGAAAACACAAAAAAAATTAATAAATAAATAAATGACACAGACCGTAACAATACGCCGTGGGTTACGGCAATCACTTGACGCAAAAGTATAAACCAGGCTTTATCGGCCTCATTCAGGACGGTGACGAGTCTGCTTACAGACAGGAGGTTGAGGAGCTGGCTGTCTGGTGCAGTCACAACAACCTGGAGCTCAACACGCTCAAAACAGTGGAGATGATAGTGGACTTCAGGAGAAACCCCCATGCACTTCCCCCACTGAGCATCATGGACAGCATTGAGGCAGCAGTGGAGTCATGCAGGGTCCTGGGCACCACCATCTCTCAGCACCTGAAGTGGAACACTCACATTGACTCCATTGTCAAAAAAGCTCAACAGAGGCTGTACTTTCTTTGTCAGCTGAGGAACTTCAACCTCCCAAAGGAGCTGCTGAAACAGTCCTCCTCCATCATTGAATCAGTCATCTGTATTTCAATAACTGTCTGGTTTAGCTCAGCTTCTAAATCAGAATCAGAATTCCTTCTCAAGATGGCGCTGCGTATGGCCGCCTCGGTGTGGAGCTCTCCAGTTTTTGTTCTGTTTTTGTTAGTCTGTCCTGTTTTATGTTTATCTAACACAATTAGTTATACCAGAGACGAGCTGCTGAACATACGGCAGTGCACACCAACTAATCACCAACTGGATTTAAATTTCTCTGTCGTTTTGTGGAACATTGTTGTCAGCGGAGCAGCTGCTTTGTGGAAACTCTACAAGACGCGCAGGCGTGGGAAGCGAGCCGGCGCACTCAACAGGCTAAGACAGCGCGGCTTCAGAACGGCGCTGCCTAGCATCCATCTGGCGAATCTCCGCTCTCTTCCTAACAAAATGGACCAACTACTTCTGCTCACACGCAAAAACAAGAACTTTAACAACTCTGCTGCACTGTGTTTCACAGAAACCTGGCTGAACGAAGCCATTCCGGACAGCGCATTACACTTACCGGACTTTCAGCTGTACAGAGCAGATCGTGATACGGAGTTAACAGGCAAAACGCTTGGTGGTGGGACGTGCTTTTACATCAACAGGAGATGGTGTAAGAATGTAACTGTGTTAAAGAAGATGTGCTGTCCTGATGTGGAAGTACTTTTCATTAACTGCAAGCCGTTTAACGCACCAAGGGAGTTTTCCTCGTTTATTCTCATCTGTGTTCACATTCCACCGCAAGCAGACGTGAGTACTGCATTACAACAGCTGTCTGATCTGATCACAGAGACTGAACAACGACACCCGGACTCTGTTTTTATCATTCTCGGTGACTTTAATCAGGCAAAATTCAAACAGCACATCACATGCCCCACCAGAGACAATGAAATTTTGGACCATTGCTACACCACAATAAAGGATGCATATCGCTCTGTCGCCAGAGCAGCTCTAGGACTCTCTGACCACTGCCTGGTACATCTTATACCAACTTACAGGCAAAAACTTAAAACTACTAAGCCAGTATTAAGGACTGTTAAGAGATGGACCAATGACACAGAGCGGGTCTTACAAGCCTGTTTTGACTGCACGGACTGGAGTGTTTTTGAAGCTGCAGTCACCGACCTGGACGAGCTCACAGACACTGTAACATCATACATCAGTTTCTGTGAGGAGTTATGCATCCCTACCAGGACCTACTTATCATTTAACAATGATAAACCATGGTTCACACCAAAACTTAGACAGCTTCGTCACGCAAAAGAGGATGCCTACAGGAGTGGGGACAGGTTTTTGTACAATTAAGCCAGGAACACACTGACAAAGGAGATTGGTGTGGCTAAGAAGAACTATGCCAAAAAGCTGCAAAGCCAGTTTTTCTGCCAACGACCCTGCATCAGTGTGGAAAGGCCTGAAAGACATTACCAACTTCAAAACACCACCCCCCAGCATCGACAGCAACAAACATCTTGCAAACGAGCTGAGGACGTTCTACTGTAGATTTTACACCTCTGACCAGACACCTCACACCCGCCCGGACCATCTCCGCCCGGACCATCTCCGGACCATCTCACAGCCATCAACACCTCCAGCCATCCCCCCCCCCCCTTCAGGTCAGTGAGGATAATGTGCATGAGATCTTCAATAAACAGCCATCATCACCTCCAGCCATCTCCCTCTCCCCCCCTGCACTTCAGATCAGTGTGATCAATGTGCGTCAGATCTTCAGTAAACAGAAGAGAGAAAAAGCACCAGGTCCAGACTGTGTTTCACCAGCCTGTCTGAGAACTGGGCTGACCAGCTGGCTCCTATTTTCCCACAGATCTTTAACAGATCACTGGAACAGCGCAAAGTTCCATCCTGCTTCAAATGCTCCACCATCATCCCAATAGCGAAGAAACCAAAGATCACAGGACTCAATGACTACAGACCTGTTGCCTTAACATCTGTGGCCATGAAGTCATTCGAAAGACTGGTGCTAGCATATCTGAAGGACATCACTGGACCTTTGCTGGACCCCCTGCAGTTTGCATATAGAGCAAATCGGTCTGTGGATGATGCAGTCAACATGGGACTGCATTATATCCTAGAACATCTGGACAAACCAGGGAACTACGCAAGGATACTGTTTGTGGACTTCAGTTTTGCCTTTAACACCATCGTTCCATCACTGCTCGAGAACAAACTGACCCAGCTGTCTGTCCCTAGCTCTGTCTGTCAATGGATCACTAGCTTTCTGACAGATAGACAACAGCTAGTCAGAATGGACAAAATCACATCCGACAGCCGCACCATCAGCACTGGTGCCCCCCAGGGATGTGTTTTCTCCTCACTGCTCTTCACCCTGTACACCAACGACTGCACCGCAAAAGACTCCTCCATTAAGCTCTTGAAGTTTGCGGATGACACTACTGTTATCGGCCTCATCCGGAACGGCGACGAGTCTGCATACAGACAGGAGGTGGAGCGGCTGGCTTTATGGTGCAGATACAACAACCCGGAGCTGAACACGCTCAAAACAGTAGAGATGATAGTGGACTTTAGGAGAAACCCCCCTGCACTCCCCCCACTCACCATCATAAACAGCACTGTGGCGGCAGTAGAGTCATTCAGGTTCCTGGGCACCACCATCTCTCAGGATCTGAAGTGGGACATTCACATAGACTCTATCGTGAAGAAAGCCCAGCAGAGACTGTACTTCCGTCGTCAGCTGAGGAAGTTCAACCTGCCACAGGAGCTGCTCGTACAGTTCTACTCAGCTGTCATCCAATCCATCCTCTGCACTTCAATCACCGTCTGGTTCAGCTCAGCTGCCAAAACTGACCTCCATAGACTACAGCAAATAGTCAGGACTGCTGAACGAATCACTGGCACCACCCTTTCTACACTTCAAGAACTGTGCTCTTCCAGAGTGAGTAAAAGGGCTCACAAAATCACTCTGGACCCCTCGCACCCAGCACATTACCTGTTCGAACTGTTACCGTCTGGTCGGCGCTACAGAGTACCAAGCACAAAAACAGCCAGACACAGGAAAAGTTTCTTTCCTCAGGCCATCTACCTCATATACAGTTAAATAATCTCATACTGGGCAATAAACGTGCAATACTTTCTCATATGCACTTGTACACAGCACCTTATAACAATATACAATGCAATACTTTCTCCATCCGCGTTGGTACACAGCACCTCATAACCTGTATATTTACAACATATCTGTACATACAATTCAACATCCAGATTTTTTTTTACTTACTGCATCTCTGTTTAATGTCTAATGTGTATTGCCTTTTATTTTCTTGTATTTAATTTTGTGTTGTCACTTGTCACTTTATGTACACTGGAAGCTTCTGTTGCCAAAACAAATTCCTTGTGTGTGTGAAGTACACTTGGCATTAAAACTGATTCTGATTCTTTACATGCCAATTTGCACATAACAGCTGCACATATAACACTGGATATAGTAATATAGCTGTACATACACTTGTCAATTTGTATATTTGCATTCAGTACTTACTTCCATTTTTAAAATATATTTATTATCTGTTGTTTGCCCTGTCTCTGTAATTCTGTTGCACTGTAGAAGCTCTGTCACGAAAACAAATTCCTTGTGTGTGTGAACATACCTGGCAATAAAGCTCTTTCTGATTCTGATTTCCCTGTGTTGGCTTGGGTTTCCTCTGGGTGCTCCGGTTTCCACCACAGTCTAAAGACATGGGCTATAGGGTAATTGGGTAAGTTAAATTGGCTGTAGTGTATGAGTGTGAATGAGAGTGTATGGGTGTTTCCCAGTGATGGGTTGCAGATGGAAGGGCATTCTCTGCGAAAAACATGTGCCGGAAAAGTTGGCTGTAACTTGTGCTGTGGCGACCCCAGATTAATAAAGGGACTAAGCCAAAAAGAACATGAATGAATGAATTAATGAATAAATGAAAGATTTTTAATTGATGATAGGGTAAGCTAAATTGTCCGTAGTGTATGTGTGTGAATGAGTGTGCATGAATGTTTCCCAGTGATGGCTTGCAGCTGTGTAAAACATATGCTGAATAAGTTGGTGGTTCATTCCGCTCTGGCAACCCCAGATTAATAAAGGGACTAAACTGAAAAGAAAATGAATGAATGAATGAAACAAAATAATAATATATAGGTAACACTTTACAATAGCACTCAAAAATGGCTTTTTCAAACCAATTATTTAAAATGTGTTGAAACAACCCAATTCGTAAGTTTTTTTATGGGAAAACTTGTGTTTGGGAAAACTTATGTTATACACTTAAATTTATAAAAACGATTAAGTTAACTGAATTGATTTGTGCTGGGACAACATGAAAGAATTGTGTGGAACCCTGCATTTTTCACACTGAACATTGTATATGTGTAGCGGAGGCCAGTGTGAAGTGCTGTGCAAGTAAATCTCCCTCCTCTGACCTCTAAAGGTGCTCTAGCGACAGCCACTAGAGGCCATGGTCTTTAGCCTCCTTGTTAGAGCAACTGATTCCCATGTGGAAGGTCACCGGTTCAATACCAACTTAGAGTGGGTTGGGTGGCGTAGGACCGGCGGGGTTACATATGGTTGTTAATGTTAGTTAATGCACATTTCTTACAGTATTTATTGTATTAATATTATATGTTAGGCACCTAGGGTCTGAGAGTAACAGTATTTTGATTCTCTGTATGTCCTGTACATGTTGTTGAATTAACAATAAAGCTGACTTTGACTTTATTCATGCTTGTTAACATTGGTTAATGAAAATACAGTTGTTTGTTGATAGTTTACATTAACTCACAGTTCAATAACTAATGTTTAATACTTTGAATGTGATAATTGAATTATTACGGGTCCCTGGACCACAAAACCGTTTAAAACGTCTTATGTTTATATTTGTGGGAATAGTCCAAATATGTTGTGTAAAAAAGTTTTATGTGAAAAATAATTGAGTGGATTTTGTTCCAAGCAGACATGTTGTAAATTTCCTACCTTTTGATTAGCTGCCAGCAAACTGTCAGTGATTAAATTTATACTAATTTCTCAATATTCAGATTTTTATAACCCTCAGAATAGATTTTTTGTTCTAATTAAGTAGCTATTTGTCTAAAACAGTTAAATACCGTCACATTCTAACAAAATATACATCAATGGAAAGCTTATTTATTCTGTTTTTAGATGGTTTATGTAAAAAGAAAAAAAAATCATAGAAATTTCACTTGTGAATCTTATAAAGCGTTTCACTTTTTCTTCCAGGCCAATTGGTGGCGCTGCTAAATCTACCACAGCCGCAGTCCACCGTAATCCCCTCCGAGACAAAGATGTCTGATTCGTTTCCTTTGTTGTGATATCGAAAAAAACGTACTCTTATTTAAAATCCCAGCTTCTGGATTAAGAAATCAAGCAGTTGTCGTCTGTCGGTATTGATCAGCCGTAAAAATGAGTGGCGGAGTCTATGGAGGAGGTAAGAGCGGTTTTGGAGGGAGAATCAAATGAATGGATGCGCCACGTTTAAGAGCTCGCTAGCCTTAAACTAGCATGACATGGTTCTGTTATTATTTTGTCAAAATAAAACAGAGCCCATGTTTACGTTTTTTATGTTGTATAGAATGCAGCATACACCTTATATTGCTAACTGTGTGCTGTAAATGTAAATAATATGAAGTGAGAGTTTTGTATTATAACGAATGCACGATTGCCAGTTTATCGTATGGGATCCTTATGTGTTTATGCTGTAACCTCATCTGTTTTTTATTTTTTTCACAGATGAAGTTGGAGCTCTTGTCTTTGACATGGGCTCATATTCAGTAAGAGCTGGATATGCAGGAGAGGATTGTCCCAAGGTATGAGCAGTGAGGTGAAAACATATTGCAGGTGAAGCTGAAAATGTGTATGCTTACAGGGTAAATAAGATTTGTTTTGTGGATTTGTAGGCTGATTTTCCTACTGTGATTGGTGTGACTCTGGACCGGGAAGATGGCAGTACACCGATGGAGACAGATGGGGAGAAAGGAAAGCAGAGCGGAACCACCTACTACATTGACACCAACCAGCTCAGGGTCCCCAGAGAAAGCATGGAGGTCATGTCACCTCTCAAAAATGGGATGAGTAAGTTTTATATGTGTCCTTTTTAATTGTATATTTTTTTTTCCTCCAAAGCAATATTGACTATCATATGTTTATTATTTGTCATGATTTCCAGAAAATGCTCACTGAAATGGCAATCAATAGTTTGTATACTAAAAAAAACTTGATGTCAATCATATTTAAAATGAAAACAATTGGACGACATTTTATAAGGCCTATTTATGGATAACCGATTGGCCCCTAAATTCTAATTGAGTGTAAATGTTAATATTTATATTTGCCACCTGTCACTGTCCTTCAAACCACAAGATTTATTTTAATCTTGTAGGCAAGACGTTTAAATTCATTTTAGTATTTTATAGAATTTAGCACAATTTTCCATTATTTTGTATATTTTATGTACAGGCCAGAATAAATATGTTGTTTCATTTATACATAAAATATATGTTGTACTGAATGACTGGTAAACTGAATGACCATGTTTTGACCTTTTATATTGTTGTCAAAGTAATTTGAAACATAAAAGTAGACACAGGATGCACTTAAGTAAATTCAAGGGTGAAACTGAAACTTAATTTTTTTGAATGTAAAGTTATAATTGAGTTAATATAAAATTGGATAGAATTGTTTTTTAGAACAAATTGAAATGTATCATTCTCTATTAGGCATGGGACAATAACTGGCTTCAAGGTTTACCGTGGTTTGGAAAAGTCAAGGGCTGCGTCCGAAACCGCATACTTCCATACTATACAGTACGCTAAAATCGGTATGCGAGCCAAGTAGTATGTCCGAATTCGAAAATCAGTATGCGAGAAGTACCCGGATGACTTACTACTTCCGCCGAGATTCTGAAGTGCGCATCCCATGCATGCTGCGCTATCCCATGATGCCCTGCGAGAGAATTCATGAATGGGAGTGAATTGACGTAACTGACGCAGGTAGGTCACATGACCATGACAAAATGGCGGATGTAGTATGTCCGAATTCCATTCATACTTCTCACATTCATACTGTATAGAACGTACTTTTCTAACGGCCGAGTAGTTTGTTTAAATTTAAATGCAGTAACTACTGAGTAGTAGGCGGTTTCGGGCGCAGCCAAGGTCTTAGGTCAAGGCTAAAATTTCCTGTAAACCGTACCTAAGGTATATGCAAGGTTTTTTTAAAATATGTTTTTTTCAATGTGTTGTAAAGAAATCTGGGTTTTTGGAAACTAATGAAGAGAGCAGAGATCAATGATGTATTTTAATTATTTAGCCTGACATGTTTAATGTTCCAAAATGTTAAAAAAATGTTTCCTAATATGTATATGTATTCCTCGCAATACTGTGAAACCGTGATATTTTTATCCATGATTATCATACAGTCAAAAACTTATACCGCCCCATGCCTATTCTCCATTCAGCTTTTTTCAACAGAATTAAATTGAACATTTTTAAAATACAGTGCTTACTTGAGATGGATGTGGAGTAGGGATGTAATAGTAAGGATTGGGATTTTGAAAGTATTCTAAATCAATATCATAATTGTGTAGTGCTGTGATAAGTGCTATAGGAAGATTGCAATCCATGCACTGTTTCTATTTTCTGACTTTTTTTTTTTCAGCTAAAAAGCAATAAAGCCAGTTTTGGACTAAATGTTTTAGTCATTCGGTGCATCCCTAACAGACTCTTTAAATTCATTTATTTTTATTTGCTTTATATATAATATTAAAAGGGATGGTTCACCCAGTAATAAATAATAATGAACATTTCTTAATTTTAATTTAATCACTCACAGGTCGTCCAAGATGGTGACTTTTATCTTTTCTTTTTTTTAGAAGCACAGTAAAGAAGATTTTTAGCTGAATCCATGGTCCTTGGGGATTTATGTAATGTCAGTGAATGGTGAAAATTTTTTTAGAATAGCAATAGACACATACAAGCATATCCAAATCAATAACCTTGGCTAATAGTTCTCAGTGCACATGTGATTGTAGTCCCATTGTAGTCCAGTCATTTTTGATGATGAAAGTGTGAGGGAGCGCACTTGACAGGAGGTCAGGTGATGCAGTTTGTTGATAGATATAGGTGTTTGCGTCACAAGCTCTCATGCTTTCATCATCAAAAGTGACCGGACTGCATTCGAACATGCGCTGGGAACACTTTACACAAGTTAAATTAAAGCTAATTACTATCACTAAACTGCAGGCTAATTTACTATTTTAAATAATTACCTCAATTTTTTACACGGACCGATCATTTCACTTCACAGGAAGTCCAGTGTGTCATCAGAAGCCTTGGTTAATGATTTTATTTAATTTTTTTGTATGTGTTTATTTTTTTTTCTAAAAAAATCAATCACTATTCTTTGCCATTATCACAAAGGGCCACAGATTCAGCAAAAAGTCGCCTACCTACATTTTAGATGATCTGTGGGTCAATACATTAACAGTAAATTTTCAATTTTGGGTAAACTATCTCTTTAATTAAATTACTTTTGAAAAAATCTGTCATTGACCCAAATACATTTGTTTTTTCTCCCTTTATAAAGTTGAGGACTGGGACAGTTTTCAAGCCATTTTAGATCATACCTACAAAATGCACTTCAAGTCACAGCCCGGTCTGCATCCAGTCCTGATGTCAGAGGCCTCGGTATGTAAATATCATAGCATAGAACTCGAACCTGCAGAAAACATCACATGTGTAATCTGCTAGGATGCTTCATTTGACTCATGTGATCTTGATTTGTTCATCCTGCAGTGGAACACACGAGCAAAGAGAGAGAAGCTGACGGAGCTGATGTTTGAGCATTACAACATTCCTGCTTTCTTCTTGTGTAAATCAGCTGTGCTGTCAGCGTATCCTTCATAGAAAATGTTGCATACATTTTTGTTAAAGGCAGTGTTATGTTTAAAGGTGGCTAATGCTTGCACTGAAGCAGAGGAATGATAAAAGATGATTAATACATGATGTTCAGCCATGTCATGCATATTGAAAGTTAATCGGGAACACAAAATGTTTAATCCTTTACTCAGCATTCCAGGTTTGCCAATGGACGATCCACAGGTTTAGTGTTAGATAGCGGAGCAACACATACAACTGCTATTCCAGTGCATGATGGTTATGTCCTACAACAAGGTAATTAAACCCATTTAGAGTTCAATATTATTATGCTAGAATTTAGTTTATAAAACTTATTATTATTTAAAATTATTCTATTGTAAATACAGTAGTTGATTCGTTTATGGCAATAAAATGCATTTCTGTATATACATATAGTGGACAACATATATAAGTACACCCCTCACATATCTCATTTAAATTCAGATTTTTATAGGTTGAGTTACAATATTTGTGCATATACAGTCAGAATTATTACCACCCCTGAATTATTAGCCCTCTGTATATTTTCCCCCAATTTCTGTTTAATGGAGAGCAGATTTTTTTCAACACATTTCTAAACATAATAGTTTAAAAACTCATTTCTAATAACTGATTTCTTTTATCTTTGCCATGAAGACAGTACAGAATATTTTGCTAGATATTTTTAAGACACTTCTATACAGCTTAAAGTGCAATTTAAAGGCTTAACTAGGTTAATTAGGTTAACTAGACAAGTTAGGGTAATTAGGCAAGTCATTGTATAGCAATAGATTATTCTGTAGACAATAAAAAAAAAATTTGCCTAAGATGGCTAATAATATTGACCTTAAAATGGTATAACCCCCCCCCCCAAGCTTTTATTGTAGCCAAAATAATACAAATAAGAAAATATTATAGTACACACTGTGAAAAGTTCCTTGCTGTTAATCATAGTTTGGGAAATATTTAAATAAAAAAATTCACAAAAGGGGGAATAATTGTGACTTCAACTGTACGTTAGATTAGTCAGTACTGAAGTCAAATCTGGACCTAATCCTACAAAATAGCGATTGCGCCAGAATTGCGATTACAGAAAAAATATTAAGTGAAACGTAAAGAAAATAGGGAAAATCAAGAGAGAAAAAAAACTATTTTTGTCATTTGTTTTCCTAATGTTTAGAATGAATTTAAATGTATTTTCTTTCTATTTCTATAGACGTTTGGCGTCTAAATTATTATTTTAATTTGTTTTGTTCAAATGCACCAAAATATATTTCCGCTATTCACTGAGAAATGGATAAAATTATTCATTTTCAAAATGAGGCACTATATGTATATATTGCTTCTACAATCTTTGTTTTATGATTTTCCAGGCATCGTAAAGTCTCCTCTTGCTGGTGACTTTATGAGTATGCAATGCAGAGAGCTGTTTCAAGAGTTAGGTGTTGAAATAGTGCCTCCTTATATGATTGCATCAAAGGTAAGGGCTTTTAAGTCAAATTACCATCTTTGACTGGAGGTTAGGTTTCTCAGTCAATAAAAATGTTTAAATTAAATTATTTTATTGTTTTCATTAAAGGATTCAGTTCGTGAAGGCACTCCTGCTAGTTGGAAGAAAAAAGAGAAACTACCTCAAGTTACCCGATCATGGCATAACTATATGTGTAATGTAAGTGAACAAACCATAGATGAGAATTTCTGAACATGTAAAAAATATTATTGCCTAAGATGGCTAATAATATTGACCTTAAAATGGTATTTAAAAAAAATAGCTTTTATTGTAGCATAAATAATACAAATAAGACTTTGGAAAGAAGGTTTTAGAAGAAAACTGTAAATGTTGCAATCTGTAATTTCAGACCGTCATCCAGGATTTTCAGGCCTCTGTGCTTCAGGTGTCAGATTCACCCTATGATGAACAGTAAGCTCAGTTTATATTCTTTCATTTCTTTCGCATGCATTTCAGTCTAATACTTTTCACTGTGACTTTAAATATGCATGCCTGTTTCCTTGCAACTTCCTCCTAACATAAACGTAACTTTCAGATAGCAAAAACATAACTTTACCTCAGATATGTCTTTTTAAACAGCAAATTCAGCGCCGCAAAAAAGCCTTCTCCCCTGCTTGTGAAACTGAAAGTGAGATGTGTACATTCGCGGGTGGTCTCATGGTGTAACTATTAATTTATAGGTTGTATTGCCACAAATATAATATTTTTTGGGTAATGACTTCATAAAATATGACAAGAGATGTCCAAAGCTTAATTTTAATATCTTAATAAAAGCTTTGAATGTAAATTCGAAGTGACAATATGCCGTTTTTATGAGAATGGTCAGAACGGCTGCTATGTTAGTTCCAGTGTTAAGCAGCACAACCATTTTGATGATAATTGGAAATGTTTCTTGAGTACTAAATCAAATTGTTTCAATTGGCTTCCGAAAGATCATCATCAAATTCAGCTTGGCCATCACGTTAATAAATTTCATTTCTATTTTAATATATAATTAAAAAAACATTTTGAATGGTAACAGTATAACAATATTACTGTTTTTTTACAGTCTTTGATCAAATGATTGCAGCTTTGTTGAAAAAAAGTTCTCTTTCAAATAACATTTTAGGTGAATTTTAAACTTCTGAATGTTCATTTATTATGGTCTTGATGGGGTGAAATCACCACATTGTTACAATCTGCCCTTCTCAGAGTGGCTGCCCAGATGCCCACTGTTCACTATGAGCTGCCTAATGGCTATAACTGTGACTTTGGAGCGGAAAGACTTAAGATCCCGGAGGGTCTTTTTGATCCTTCAAATGCTAAGGTAAGAAATCTTCTCCATGCACTGTAACACTAAATTTTATTCTCAAATTGCTAGTGTTTTTCCCTTCTTATTCAAAAATTTGTAAAATATTTTCACAGGGTCTATCAGGAAACACCATGTTAGGAGTTGGTCATGTTGTGACCACCAGCGTTGGCATGTGTGACATTGACATTAGACCGGTAAAATTTCAAAACTTTCAAAACAAATATAAAACTAATATAAACATCCAAAGCTAGCAGTTTGTCACTTTCGCCTAAATGGATCAACAGATTTTTTTTTCATTCATGTCACCTCATACTTCAGTTTCTCATCAAATCAAATGCTCTCTAGTATCTGACATGCCCCGCCTCCTTCAAGATGCTTTTCGTTTTCTTTTCATTTAATGTGATCAATCTCAACCATTCTCACTGACAGAGCTGTGATAAAAACAAAATGCTATTGGCTCTTTTTTAAAGGGGAGGATTCAATGTTTGACTGACATCAAACATAGAGTCCCACCTTCTTTTCATTTTTCAGTTGAAATTATGTCAAACATTGAATAAAAATGCACATTTCAAAGCACTTCACAGGACTTTTAATCTTCTGTTTGTGTGTGTGTTTTTTAACCAGGGTCTGTATGGCAGTGTGGTAGTTACAGGAGGAAATACACTCATTCAAGGCTTTACAGACCGACTCAACAGAGAACTCTCACAGAAGACGCCACCAGTAAGTGGCACATTAAGTCTAGCTTTTTATTTTTTTGGAACATCAGTTGGGTCTTTCTAAGTGATTTTTTAAAATGACAATGTTAATTATTTGTGTGTGTCCTCTCTGCAGAGTATGCGTCTTAAGCTAATAGCCAATAACACAACTGTGGAGCGCAGATTTAGCGCCTGGATTGGGGGATCCATCCTCGCATCCCTGGTAAGTAATGTTAACTACCAGATTTTATCTACATGATTGTTACGGCCAAAAGCATTCATTAAAATATGGAGAGGTTTCACAATATTTAGATAGATTTTGAGGGGAAAAAGTGTCAGATTAATAATTAACATTCTCGTTACTTTTCATGTTTTCTGTATTATTGTAATTATTTTAACCATGTTTGAGCTGATGTTGATGCTCATTAAGCAGAAATTCTGAATGCAAATCATCAATCACATGTTGAACATAACACAAAACAGTTAAAAAAAATTTTTACTAAAAAAAAGAAACTATTTATTTTTGTTTAACCATAATCAAATATAGTTAAACAGGCGCAGAACAATCCTTCAAACATTTAGAACTGAAATGATTGAAATGTTGCTGGTATAAAAAAATCTAATTATTGATCTATAATGTAGTTTTTGATGTAAAATGTCTAAATAAAAAATCCCAGTTTTGATGTTGCACAAGGGTTTTTAATGAAGTGAACTCAGAAAATTTATCATAATTAATCGTATATTTTTTTGAAATGTGAAGAATTGTATAGTAAATTTTAGCTTGAAAACATTTTGTCCTATATTAATGTAAATGTAAGTCTGATATAATTGATAATGATATAGTTTTAATTGTATTTATTATATTTTGTTTTAGCCATTAAGATATCCAATGAAGCCTGACATGCATTAAATAAAGAATATTTGATATACGGCCCTTAGCAGTGGCCGAATTCATGTACATAACCTCTAGAGCTGAATGAGACTCAGATATACTCTTCAATTCCTCAACTTTAGTTTTATTATTCATTTGTGCTGCATATAAATGGTGCTTTATTTGCTAATCATTTATGCTTTATTCTAGCTTTTACAATTTTCAAAGTAAAATAAAAAGCTAGTGTTATTGTTAAGATATTCACCGTAGCATATTGTTTTCATTTAGAACTAACATGACAATATAATGAATTCTGACTAACGTTTGTCTTTTAGGGAACTTTTCAACAAATGTGGATTTCAAAACAAGAGTACGAAGAAGGTGGGAAACAGTGTGTTGATAGGAAGTGCCCTTAACCCGTTCCTTCAACAGCTGGTTGCCTTCAGAAAATGAAATCAAAATAAATAACACCTCCACCTAGTAGAAAAAGCCTTGTTAGTGGACTCAGGAACTAAGGACACTTGCTGTTATTTTTAGTGCAAACAAACCATATTTTAAACAGTTTCACATGGTTGCACTCTTTTCTACTCTACACAATATTTTCATATCCAGTTTGGCAACACAAACTTTTCCGACCACCTAATTCATTTTAAAGTAACAGTGACAAGGTTTTGCAGTTTGGGGGAAATGCGAAACCTCAATTGTATGTTTAGGACAGTTACAGTTTTTTTTTTTTTTATTTACACCACTTTGTCACTTTCTAGAAAATGGATCACAGAAAACAAATGTTTGTTATGCTTTTAACAACTGGATCAGCTGATTGCGGAATAAAATTGTTTTTGTTAAACTGGTCTAAAGTTATCTTGTCTTGTCAATGCAGTGATTGTGTAGGGCAGTGGTGGTACGTTGGCTTCCTTCTAGTGGTACGCGGTGAAATACTGAATAATGAAACAACCCTTTGACGCGAACGATTACACTGATGTGATCAGCACCAGCTGTTCCCTGAAGCGTACAATCACATCGGTGTGCGTAAAATGTTTACTTTAGTTCATCACACAGTTTACATCAGTTCTTTGGCACAGAGCCAGAGAAAGAGGCATGCAGCACTTGCAGAGCAGTTACACACTAGAGAAGCACTTTTGCAGACCAGTGCTGCTGTGTTGGCATTTCAGTTACTGCAAACTCAGGAATCTCTCCATGCTGCATCATTGGTAAAATAATTAGCACAAATGTTTTAAAAGTGTGTTCGTAGTTGTGTAAAATAACGCGTGTTTTCGATGTATAAAATTATTTGTTTTGTTAAGCAGCGTGGTTTTCGATTAATTTGGCATATTAATCTGGATCAATCAAATTAATAATCCAAGTCAATAATATCAAACGTCGCGGGACACAGAACATAGACTCAAGCAACCCTGCCTTGCTTGAAGCTAGAATATAGCCTAATTAGTCTCTGTGTGCGCTTAACACAAACTCTACAGTCCACTTAAGACAAGATCTCAAATCACGGAAATGCCTCACGTATAAATGGATAAAGGACAGATGAGTTGGTCAAGCAGTGTATTTATGCATATAATCACTCACTTTTCTGACACATGTACTGTAAAGGAAATGCAGTAAGCTGATCTAATTTCTAATTTAAATATGTACTTAAGTTATTTATTTGAAAATACAAGTTAATGTTTAGTTTTTAAAGATATACAAATATATCATGTGTACAAAATTGATCAAAAATGGTTTATATATGAATATGATGAGGTCCAAGCAATGTTTGCAGGTTTTGATGAATAGGTTACTGTTTGTTAATACTTTACATTTAAGTAGAGCTGTTCTTTTTACTTTAAGAACAGTAGTCTAAGCACCTTTTAAACATTGACTTTTTATTTTGTTAGTTTTTTTTTAAAGGACAGTACAGTGTTAATGTTCAAACTATTCATAATGTTTAAATTGGCTGACAATAATAAATATTCTTAATAATGGGAATTAATCTGCCTCATCATTATGGCTGTACTTGGAGAGACAATTTTTTTTCTTAGGTGGTACTTTAAGTTTGAGAACCACTGATGTAGGGCTTTGTATCGCTAATGATGTCACAACACAATACAGGGAGTGCAGAATTATTAGGCAAATAACCATTTTGAGCACATCATCCTCTTTATGCATGTTGTCTTACTCCAAGCTGTATAGGCTCGAAAGCCTACTAACAATTAAGCATACTAGGTTATGTGCATCTCTGTAATGAGAAGGGGTGTGGTTTAATGACATCAACACCCTATATTAGGTGTGCATAATTATTAGGCAACTTCATTTCCTTTGGCAAAATGGGTCAAAAGAAGGACTTGACAGGCTCTGAAAAGTCAAAAATAGTGAAATATCTTGCAGAGGGATGCAGCACTCTTAAAATTGCCAAGCTTCTGAAGCGTGAACATCGAACAATCAATCGTTTCATTCAAAATATTCTACAGGGTCGTAAGAAGCGTGTGGAAAAACCAAGGCACAAAATAATTGCCCATGAACTGAGAAAAGTCAAGCGTGCAGCTGCCAAGATGCCACTTGCCACCAGTTTTGCCATATTTCAGAGCTGCAACATCACTGGAGTGCCCAAAAGCACAAAGTGTGCAATACTCAAAGACATGGCCAAGGTAAGAAAGGCTGAAAAACGAACACCACTGAACAAGACACACAAGCTGAAACGTCAAGACTGGGCCAAGAAATATCTCAAGACTGATTTTTTTTTAAGGTTTTATGGACTGATGAAATGAGAGTGAGTCTTGATGGGCCAGATGGATGGGCCCGTGGCTGGATCGGTAAAGGGCAGAAAGCTCCAGTCCGACTCAGACGCCAGCAAGGTGGAGGTGGAGTACTGGTTTGGGCTGGTATCATCAAAGATGAGCTTGTGGGGCCTTTTCAGGTTGAGGATGGAGTCAAGCTCAACTCTCAGTCCTACTGCTAGTTTCTGGAAGACACCTTCTTCAAGCAGTGGTACAGGAAGAAGTCTGCATCCTTCAAGAAAAACAAGATTTTCATGCAGGACAATGCTCCATCACACGCGTCCAAGTACTCCACAGCGTGGCTGGCAAGAAAGGGTCTAAAAGAAGAAAAACTAATGACATGGCCTCCTTGTTCACTTGATCTGAACCCCATAGAGAACCTGTGGTCCATCATCAAATGTGAGATTTACAAGGAGGGAAAACAGTAGACCTCTCTGAACAGTGTCTAGGAGGCTGTGGTTGCTGCTGCACACAATGTTGATGGTGAACAGATCAAAACACTGACAGAATCCATGGATGGCAGGCTTTTGAGTGTCCTTGCAAAGAAAGGTGGCTATATTGGTCTCTGATTTGTTTTTGTTTTGTTTTTGAATGTCAGAAATGTATATTTGTGAATGTTGAGATGTTATATTGGTTTCACTGGTGTAAATAAATAATTGAAATGGGTATATATTTGTTTTTTGTTAAGTTGCCTAATAATTATGCACAGTAATAGTCACCTGCACACACAGATATCCTCCTAAAATAGCTAAAACTAAAAACAAACTAAAAACTACTTCCAAAAATATTCAGCTTTGAAATTGAGTTTTTTGGGTTAATTAAAAACATGGTTGTTTAATAATAAAATTAATCATCAAAAATACAACTTGCCTAATAATTCTGCACTCCCTGTACATATCACAATGCTAACGCCACGATATGATTAGTATCACGATACAGGTCAATGTTGTAATTACATTTATTTAGAGCAGTATTTAGTAAAGGTACTATTTCTTTATTGTACACTGAATATCCAGTATTACAACAGTTTTATCATTAACAAATAACAATTTACATAAATAGTTACAAAGAAAAAAAAGACTAGATCTTCATTCTGCTTTTAAAGTGTCTGACTTGACAACTAAAGTATAGTGGCAGGTGCTGAAACATGGTCAATACAAGCAAAACAACTGACGTTTCAGTACAGTGTCTCACACTTGTGAAGCAGTGTCCTAAACTGACATTCTCAACAATGCTATAAGGCTGTAAGCTGTGTTGGGGGTAACATTAAAAGAAATGCACGTTACGTAATATATCATTTTTCTAAGTAATACATTACTTAAAAATTTTTTAGAAACATTATTTGAGTTACTTTTGAAAATTAATTAGCATTTTAAAAATAAATAGCTGAATTAAAATTAATGTAGTCACGTTGAATTTGTTCCCAGCAAGAACAGACAGAAACCAAGGATAGAGGCTTATATTTCAGCCATGGAAGTCGTATTATTTTGAACGTATTAAAGAAAAAGAAAAGGGGATCGTTTCGATGGACAGTGATTTTACTGAACTAATAGGACAAAAAGTAGCAAACACATTGCTTTAAACTTTCACTTCTGTATTAATTTGTATATATGACATGTAAAGCTGTGGGGTCTGGAAGTTTTCTGAAGATAACATTATCCTAAATTATTCCTTTTTTTAAAAAGGTGTAGGTTATACTGTGTTGTTAATTTAAGAGCTCCTCAAATAAAAAAAATGCTTGCAAGTTTTGAAAGAGATCAAGCCTCAGCCAGGTAAGAAAAAGTAACACAAAAGTAACGTAACGCATTACTCACCATAAAAAGTAACTAAGTAACGAAACTAGTTACTTTTTTGGGGAGTAACAATATTATAATGCACTACTTTCTAATGTAACGCACCAACACTCACTGTAAGCTTTGCTTTTCAGTTCTTGCTTTGTACTTAAATTTTGCTTTTCAGTTCTAATTTCTCTTTCTAGTAGAGTAAAACACAAATTTTGACTACTTTTGTCAGTGGTGGCAAAATCCTCTGATCCATTTTGAATAGTGCTGCTACTCCATTGCCAAAATGGCCACTTGACATCACATTGAGGCAGTATTTTTGACATGCTCATCATCGGGAGTTCATCATGATTTATCCATATTCTGAGCACAGCAATAGTGTACATGTGTATCTAGGCATTGGTTCTGATTTATAGTACAGTTTAACTTGCCAAAGGAATCGTATATTCAGTAAAACCTATTTAAAACAAGGTAAATACATACACAACACAACAGTTACACTGTTATTTGTAATTTATTATTTGACTGTACAACATATTCCGAACCTTGGAAAATTCTGGAGAAATAATAATAAAAAAAAGTTATGTGATGAAAAGTGGGCTCATGCAAGTGCAGTCTTTTTCTGAAACATCGCAGCAAGCCTTTTTTGGTTTCTCTTTTCTCTTCTTTCTTTCCGGACTTTGCTCTTCAGGTATTTTTCAATTCTCAACCTAAAATGCATCACAACAGAAATAAACATCACTATACATCAACTAAATATAATTAACATATATTTATATTAATATTAATATAAAGGCAAAAGACACTGAGAAATAGAGCTTGAAAAACAAATGACCGAACAAAACACCACATCTGAATAAATATTGTGAAAAGTATATTTCAGAGCCCCCGAATGGGATGGATTGAGGCTCCCATTTCACACTTTTAAGATTCGAGACATACCTTGTGTAAGGGAAAACGTGTGCTGGTTCATAGAATTGCTTCCTTTTGTATCTTGAATTCAGGTACCAGGGGATCGGGTATTCCCTGTAGCGGTACCTAAAAAACAAACATGCTCAAAGTAAGTTAAACACAAAGTATATTCATGAGAAAATAGTTGTCAAAATAATCAATTAATTTACTTACCAGAAGTTTTGGCCAAAGACATTTCTTCTCCATTCGCCTGGTCTGGCTTTCTCTTGTCCCGTCTGCAGTAAGCGCAGGGCGTCCTCACGCTCTCTCACAACAGTGTCCAGACGGATCATTGACCTTTCAACCTATCCAAAGAATTCAGAATGAATAGAATACATGTACTCCTTCACCCTGATAACACCTCAGGACTGAGAGATTAACGTATGCCCTTTGGGAATTCAAAAAGTTGTTTGATTTTTGCAGTTTGCTAATAGAGGATCTCATGGGTAGGCCCACACGGAATCTGCGCACGCAGAATTCCGCAGATTTTTAGCCCATCATTAATTCTGTTTATTTACTTAGTTAACTATTTACTGTTAATCTAATTAGATTTTCATTTTAAACATTAAATAAAAGTTAAAAAGATATAATTTATTTCACATTTTACGGTTTTAGTTATGATACTCCTAAAATAATTCAGCAGAAATCTGCAGATTTTTACCAAAATTTTCCGCAGAAATAGCAAAAAACGTCCGCAGATTCCGTCTGGCCCAGTCATGGGCAATAATGGGCACATTCAAGCTAAAACTGGTGTGCAGTGTTTTGTTCTTGTTTGGCGGGTGTATCAAATGTCCCAATTAACAGGAGCATGTATATAAACCACACACTATTAAAAAGACAGCTTGCAAAATAGGTCCAAGTCTATTCTCTTTTATTCTGAACAGCAATATCACAATGACTGTAATATCAAGAGTATTTTGCAGTATCAAGCACATATTTATATATGTATTCACATGTATGCAATTTTGTTATCAACTACAAGCAGTCATAAATACGAACGACCTTTAATTTTACCTACTCAAAGAAAACACACTTCATGAATGTATCAAACATCAAATAAGCATTAACGACATGTACAGCTCGTGTTCTGCTGTTCAGTGAGTGGCGGATATAAATATTTTACATTTTGTTAAAAGTACACCCCTCACAAAGCTATCTTTTAAATTCATATTTTTAACAGGAAGCTATACAATATTATATTTGTGCATACATTAGATTAGTCAGTACTGAAGCCAAATCTAAAGCTTATCTAACAAAATAAATTACGATAACGGTCCAAAAACTAGTACACCTAAATTTATATGTTATAGAAAAATATTAAATACAAATTTTAAAAAGAGGACATATCAAGAGAAGCAAAAACAATTGAAGAATTGAGTTAATTTTTTCTTTGCAATATTTTGCTTAAATTTAATTGTATTGTCTTTCAGTTTGGTGACCAAAATATTATTTTAATCTATATGTCTGTTTAATAAATATGTTTTGTTTAAATGCAGCAAAATATATTGCCTATAGTCACTGAGAAATTGATAAAAATATAGATTTTCAAAATGGGCAGTACTCAGTTATGCTGAGCACTGTATATATAGCAAATGGGTGACAATCAAGTGTTATTTCCAGTGTTTTAGATTCTTGGCCCTGTTTACCTTCCATAGAGAAGACATGTAGTTGTAGGATGAAATTTAAATAAAGAAAAGAAAATGGTATGTGATTTTTTTGAATAAAAGTACTAATAAAATAACAAAAACTACTTTTTGAGCCCAATCTTTTGAATGATTGCGTACATACAATGGGATATACAATAAACCATGTATGCTCTGTGTCATCACTGTACCGCAATTTTTTTCAATGGATTATTTACTCAACAGACATGGGAAAATTTAATAAAACCTTTCACACCTTTTTAATGCGCTCTGGACTGGGCATCTGAACACACTGTCGTTTGGCCTCTTGTTCAACAGTGAGTAACATATGCTTTTCCTTCAACAGAACATACCTGAAAAATACAAGGAATATGGGTCAATATGTATTACTTTTGATTATTTGAAAGTCTTCAGACTGTAAAAAAGAACTACTCAATTACCAAAGTTTATGCAAATCTTCGTTACTTTTCACCCTTAGCTGTTTTGCAGTCCACGGAGCACCTGTGATGAAACAACAACAAATGTATGACAACATTATTACCACAATCAAGCGATGATGGAAGATTACTACAACTGTATGGGCCCAAATGTGAGAAACAGCTTACTGATAGAAACGTAGGATTTCATACCTGATTTTACGGTTTCTTCACCCCAGTTTTCTGGCAAGTCAAAAAATTCATCGAGCCCTTTTCTGACACACGTTGTGTGGAGGGATCGGCTATTCAAAGAACTTCTGAACCACCACGAGTCAGCCACTTGTCTAAATTCCCATAAACATGAAAACAGATATTAGCAATGTACTAGATCATGCTCATGCATGCACCGTTAACGACGCGCTGATATATACAACCAGCAAAACAAAATACCTTTGTTGACACGGTTGAAATGTGGACGTCGCATATTGGGGCTTTGTGTGTGCAGACACTGTGACAATACGCTGAAATTGTCTACAGACAGCAGCAGTCAGGCGGCTTGTTACGGCCGCCGCCATCTTGACAATGTCAAACAAAACGATGAGCGGAAGCGAGCAGCGCCAAGTCGTGGACAGTAGGATGTATTCGCCATATTTCTCATACTATTGCACGTAACGAACTCAACTTCATAAGATAAAAGTAATTAGATTAAAATGGTTACAATGCTTTCTTAAAGACGAACAGTCTTTATGGTTTAGCATCCCTTTTCATATTTTTCAAAGAGTGGGAGGAATTTCTTTTCTTCTAAAATGTGATTTTGACTTACTAAAACTGCCATTTAAATTATCTGATTTTCATGCGCAAGTATTACTATATTGGAAAATGTTGTACAAGCACAATTTTACTCCACATAATGTTATCATTTGGAATAACAGGTGTATTTTACATAAGAGGAAATCTTTATTTTTTAAAGACTGGTTTGACAAAGGAGTTTGGAATGTAATTCATTTAATAGACAATGATGGTAATATGTTGAGTTATAATCATTTTAAGTTAAAATTAAATTTTAATTGTTCATATAGAGAATTCTCTTTGGTTGTCAAAGCTATCCCTGTAGCTTTGAGGAATTTAGTTAAAGGTATAGTGCAATACTCTTCTGTAATACCTACACTGGTTGATTTGTTTATTAAAAATTATTCATTTCTGGATATTAAATGTAACAATAAGGTGTTGAGATCACTACTAACAAAAGAATATTTTCCTCTTCCTGTTAAAAGAAAAGTTTTATTTGAGAGATTTTCTAAAGCGGACACTATTGAAGTTGAAAAAAGATACCTGTCATTTCCCTTGTTACCTAAAATGAAAGAAGTACATTTCAAAACAATTAATGACATTTATCCATGTAATGAATTTCTTAGAATAAGATTTAATTTAGACAGTAATGCTTGTATTTTCTGCTTGAAAGATATTGAATCTCAGGAACATCTTTTTTATAGTTGTTCTATTGTCAAATCCTTTTGGGATAAATTGTATGAGTGGTTGATGACAAAAAATGTAATACCTGCGTTTGACTATCACATTGTGAAATTTGGCATTTTTATGAAAAACAAAGAAATTGAATTTCTGTGTAATAATATGTTGATTGTAGCAAAATTTTATATTCACAAATGTAGATTTGTTAAAGTTTCTCCTTGTTTCAAAGCATTTAAAAATGATTTCAGCATTTTATATAAATCCATAAAACTGGTAAAAACAAAAGGTGCCTCAAAGCTCTCTAAGCTTTTGTCAACTTATATGGACTGACCCCCCTGAATGTAATGTATTTTCTTTTGTATTATTTTAGGTTTATGTATGTTATTATTATTATTATTATTATTATTATTATTATTATTTTGTACTTTTGTTTATTATATGCTGCTTGGATATAATGTTATATATGTTTAACAATGGAAGTTGAAAATGCCTGTTTGTTATTTGAAGGTTAAATAAAAAAAATAAAAAAAATATAAGATAAAATAAAAAATTGCTTGTTACCATGGTCACTTTATGTCTAAATAAGTCTTTCTTTCTTTTTATTTGACAA
The DNA here is from genome assembly GCA_903798205.1 of Danio tinwini. Taxonomy (NCBI): domain Eukaryota; kingdom Metazoa; phylum Chordata; class Actinopteri; order Cypriniformes; family Danionidae; genus Danio; species Danio tinwini. The sequence continues at coordinate 2,444,815 of CAIGQZ010007154.1, forward strand.
AAAAATGTATACACTCAATTTATCACGGATAACACAATAAAGTAAAAAAAACTAAACAAATTTTCAATGTGGTCCTTTACGATAGTTCTTATTGAAAGTCAATAACTGCTCATGTAGATTCGTTATAATAAATATTATCTTCATATTTCACATTCAACTTTCATAATAAAAATCATGTAAATCATTTTAGATTGCGAACCTGCGTTTCTCTTGTCTAAAAGAGTCGTCTTTTATTTTGAATCTTTATTTTGCCCTCAGTAGCAATGGTGAACACGGCCTCACTTTGCGGAAGATCAGCCAATCAGAGAAGCCGGTGTTCACGTACTCCCTCAACAGTCATGGTGGGCATGAGCCTATTTCGCTCAGCGGCTGCTTTTACAGCCCGATTAAACCCGCTGAAACGAACATCTCAGTCTTCAAATCTGCTCTCCAGGGCTGTTGCACGTTCAGAACAAGGTAAATAACATTCACTGTTACTAAACGCAACGATATGCCCCTCTGTGACCATCATTCCTGGCAGTGACCTTGCTTAGCATGTCAAGAGTACAACAAGCTGGCCTCAAAATAATCCCAACTTTATTCTTTATCGACGTTTTAGATAGACATAGAGTTAATTTGTTTGTCAAAAAGTATTTATATTTTTGTTTGTACAAGTACATGCAATGTACGAAATCAGACAAGTCAAGCATAATACTTGACTCTTGTTCTGTATGTAATACTTTAATTTCAATTTTTTCATTACAATGCTAATACATGTAAGGCATAATAATTTGGGTTAACTGTAACACTCTCCGTATAATTGTCCCTTTATTTCATTTTTACATGTATTTAACATGCCTTATTGTTTTTCAGTGGTTGTCCGTCATGGGAGCCATGGTAAACGGATGTTTATGATCCAGCCCTCATCTTTCTATGATAAAAGGTTTCTTAACCTGCTGGTAAAGCCTCTTAAAATTACTTCATTTAAGTTGCAAATAATAAGAAATGCTCAACATTCTTAGTCAAATAACATATTTCTGTTCTTTTTGTTTATCTCTTGCTTCATTACTGCAGAAATTTTATGTCCTTCTCACTGGCATCCCTGTGGCAGTGTTTGTGACAAGTGTTAATATTTTCATTGGTGAGTTTCTGATGTTTCCTGACAGTTTTCATTTGTATTGCTTATGTGATCACATTACCCGATTGATTTATACAATGTATCAAACAGGAGAATGTGAGTTAGCGGAGACTCCTGAAGGCTATGAACCAGAGCACTGGGAGTACTACAAGGTACTTTGATTTAATTTAAGATGACAAATACACTGTTTATGCCAGCATAAATAGCCTATTATTAATTGCAAAAAAGTGTGTTGCTGCTGTAATGGGTCATGTCTTTCTATTCATTGGTTGTCTGCGTTGTCATTCATAGCATCCAATCACCCGCTGGATTGCTCGTTACGTTTATGACAGCCCAGTAAAGGATTACGAAAAAATGATGGCACTTATCCAGATGGAAACAGAGAAGGCTGAAATGAGGTAAGATCACATTAACAACTACTTAAATACAAATAGGTTTAGGATTTCTGTTTCATTGTTGTATTTTTTTGTTAGTGTTTTAAAAGAAGGCTTCATTTGATAACCTTACAAGGTAACACAAATATGCTTTTTAAAAAGAGTTAATGTTCAGTTCAAAATTTACAAAGGCAGTGTTCATATTTGATATCATTTAATTGACTATCATTGAACAGATGTTTTTTTAAGCAAAGAGTAATGCATACTGTAATAAATGTTGTAGCATTGGCATTGTTTATTCATATCTTGCATTTGATTTAAGGTTTTAAAATGGCCCTGTGTAAATCTGATACTGAGACACATAGTTATCAAGCTGATTACAATGACGTGCAACACTAAATACTAGTGTAAATGGGGTCTGAAACATTTTGAGCCACTTTTGATCACTTCAGGATGTAATATAATTTACACTCAAATCACCTATGCTACTCTTTGCCAGTTCATCTACCGACCTTGTAGTGTGTGTTAAAATAAGAGAAAATGGATTTGGCAATACAAAAACACAAGTTGTGTATTAAAACGCATTAATAACTAATGGAAACGGTATAAGTCTCTGCTGACCACTTGTGCTCGGATCACTAAGTCATGTTAATACAGTGTAAAACATTGCAATGTCTGAGCTCATGGTGTCTTGTATATTGGTATTAATGATTTATGAAAGATTTAAAAAACTGTTCATCTGAGATTTCTGTTTGAACAACCAAGTTAGCATCATTATTTTTTAATAGTATTACGCATCATTAGTGTACAGTAGTCATTATTTGAAGTGGATAAAAAGGTTTTTTAACATTGTCCTACAAAAAGAATTGGTGTTTTAGGGCAATAGTTTTAGGGCAACTTTGATGAAAGGTTTTGTTGACTACTGTATTATAGCACTATTTGTTGGTTTGGGTTGATGGAGTGCTTGGATGCGGTAATGGGTTAACAGGAGAATAGATAATTCATGTATGGTGGGACGATATGACAAATCTCATATCATGAGAGGCCTGGACAATAAATAGATTTTCTTAATTAACTATAATGTATTATCATCAATTAGTTTTAATGAAAATTGGTTTTCACTATAACATCCGCCAACGTTCCTCTGGGCTCTTGTAGTTGCACGCAGTGTCATCCATTTCATGGAATTGGTTTGGTTTTTTGGCATTGGACACCAAACTAACAACATCCTGCTGCAAAATGCATTTTAAGACTGTTCCTAGCAAAGGTAGCAGTACAACCTGGGACTTTCAATTCTGATTAAACCCACTCAGGCGCTTCCGGTGAACTGTCATGCCATTAAAATGCCTTTTATTTTATTATTTTATTAAAAGGCATTTAAAATGCCGTTTATTTTATTTTTTAAACTGCCTTTTATTTAAACAATGCTCTACACTGCCTGATTTAGTGTAAATCCATGCCAAATAAATAGTTTACAACCACTTAAAGAAATGTAATCCAAGAAATCATCTTTGAATCATTCTTTCAGTGTATTCATTCATAATGATTATTTTCTCTCTCTTTATTTTGAACTTCAGGGCAAATGTTTAAGAGTGCATATATATATATATATATATATATATATAAATTAAATATAAAAGGCCCAACCTACAGTATTTGTAAATAAAATGCAAAATCTAAACACATTTCACATTCATATTCACATTTCTGCCTGCATCCATGTGGTTGGGTGTAAGATTATCTTGCGACACCATGAAATAAACAATAGAGCAAAAGAAATCCGTGGCTGGATCGGTATAAAGGGCAGAGAGCTCCAGTCCGACTCAGACGCCAGCAAGGTGGAGGTGGAGTACTGGTTTGGGCTGGAATCATCAAAGATGAGCTTGTGGGGCCTTTTCGGGTTGAGGATGGAGTCAAGCTCAACTCCCAGTCCTACTGCCAGTTTCTGGAAGACACCTTCTTCAAGCAGTGGTACAGGAAGAAGTCTGCATCCTTCAAGAAAAACATGATTTTCATGCAGGACAATGCTCCATCACACGCGTCCAAGTACTCCACAGTGTGGCTGGCAAGAAAGGGTATAAAAGAAGAAAAACTAATGACATGGCCTCCTTGTTCACCTGATCTGAACCCCATAGAGAACCTGTGGTCCATCATCAAATGTGAGATTTACAAGGAGGGAAAACAGTACACCTCTCTGAACAGTGTCTGGGAGGCTGTGGTTGCTGCTGCACGCAATGTTGATGGTGAACAGATCAAAACACTGACAGAATCCATGGATGGCAGGCTTTTGAGTGTCCTTGCAAAGAAAGGTGGCTATATTGGTCTCTGATTTGTTTTTGTTTTGTTTTTGAATGTCAGAAATGTATATTTGTGAATTTTGAGATGTTATATTGGTTTCACTGGTGTAAATAAATAATTGAAATGGGTATATAATCAAATCAAATCAAATCACTTTTATTGTCTTTAAATTACTTTTAAAAATTTATATATTTGTTTTTTGTTAAATTGCCTAATAATTATGCACAGTAATAGTCACCTGCACACACAGATATCCTCCTAAAATAGCTAAAACTAAAAACAAACTAAAAACTACTTCCAAAAATATTCAGCTTTGATATTAATGAGTTTTTTGGGTTCATCGAGAACATGGTTGTTGTTTAATAATAAAATTAATCCTCAAAAATACAACTTGCCTAATAATTCTGCACTCCCTGTATCTATTCCTTTATTATTTTTTGTATTTATTTTTCCCCTCTTTGAATATTTTTAGCTGACAAACATCAGTGTAGGAAGATAATCATAACACTCCCCTTCAGTAAGTTTTTTTTTTTTGTTTTTTTTGGGTCAGGAAATCAGGAATTATACATGATTTATTATATCAGCACAGTTTCTGTTCTAAGAGCAACTCTCTGTTCTAACTGCATTCTAATAGGGCTCATCTCGGTTTTGGCCTTTTTGAAATTATATATTTCAATTTGAGTGACTCCCCTAGTCATAATTGCAACAGAATTACCAGAATAAATATCATGGTCACCATGAGGTGGCTGCTGCAAGGATTTAAATTACTAATACACATGTTATGACCTCCCACCTGTTTACATTAATTAAATGTGATTTTTGGCATATTTGTGAGTGTATTTGTCCATTAAAGAGAAAAGTTACATGCAAAAGACAACTTAGTTTGCAGACTGACACCATACACAATGCAAATTGATTGTAAGTGTAAGGTGCGGTCAGGTAAAGAAACATTATCATTTCATTAAAAAATCTTGTAGAAGATTAAAATAAAGATACTGTAGACATCTTCTGTAGGGTAAACATATGAAAGAATCAATAAGAAAATGTACTATAACAGGACACTTAAAATGTTGTAAAATGTTAAAATCTTGTTTTTATGTAGCATAGTTTGAGCTTTTTTTTCTTTTAATATTTTTCCTGCAGGAAAATGCAAAATGAAGTTCGCCAACACATGAGAGAAAAAGGAGATGGGCCCTGGTTCCAAATTCCTACACTTGATAAGGAGCTCATCGACAACAGCCTCAAGTCAACCCCTGACAATTAGGAGGGTTCATGTAGACCTGTCCAAAATATTCAGGCATTATACAATGTATAATGTTATGTTATTATTAGAAATTTCTTTTTCTTTGCCTCTGGCACCAATAAACTAATTATTAAGTGACTGCTATTGTGTATTCTTTAAGCTGTTGTTATTTATCCCAAAATGGAAATTCTGTCATCACTTATTCATTTCAAACTGTTCAGTACAGAGTTTACTGCAGTATGGCAGCAGATGAACTAGAAACCTACACTGTTTATTCATCTTGGATATGGAATGCCAATGAGTCCACATGGTAATTTTTATGTAAAAGAGTAACCTATAATTAGTTTGCCTTCATAGCCAAGCACAAAAAAATGGAATCAAAGTATTACTAAAATATTTGTTGTATTGAAAATGTCCAAAACCGGAATCAAAAAATTTTAAGCATTCACAAAATAAACAAATAGCCACACACACACACACACACACACACACACACACACACAC
>CAIGQZ010007154.1:2462668-2501774 GCA_903798205.1 Danio tinwini
AAAATATGTTTTTATATACAAGTGCAAGCATGTGAAACAAATTACCAAAATCGATCAAGGAAATAAAAGACTTGAGGTTCAAAGCGATCAAAAGATTTCGTTTGATTAAGATAGTTAGCTTGCATGGTGGATGGTGATGTTTTTTTATGTGTTATTGTATTATGAATAAATTTGTGCCTGTTTTAAAATGTGGAAGTAACTGTATGCAGCCTTACTTTGTTTTTTTAATAGCGAGGACCACAATGGAAACAAGCCTGGGGCATTGTTGCGTTTTATCCTCTGGTTTTATTTCAAAATGTATAGAATACTTGTATTTTTTTTTTTACATTTTGTCCAAAATCTGTCAAATAAAAAATTAATTAAATTCAAGGGAATTTTAAGAATCACCAATGCTACAAATCTTCTTTAATGTTCTACTGAAGATAAACAGTTGCTAAACTATCTTGTAATGGCATCTGTATAATGCTGCTCTCTGGGGATTTGAAGTGCTTTTTAAAATTCCCATTTGTAAGTCACTTTGGATAAAAGTATCTGGTAAATGTAATGTTAAAATGTACATTCTTGAATGGCCTGAGAGTGAGTAAAGGCCGGTTAATACTTCTGCGTCGAGTAATTGTCGTGACCCACAGCGCCTGCCTTGCGCGTCGCCGTGCATTTATACTTTTGCGTGCTGTTTGGGTTGCTCTGCAATTACACTTCTGAAACGCTAGCTGGCAGTAGGCTTTCATGTTCTTCTGTGTCAAGTTTCCTTGCGGGTGTTTAGTTTTTTTCTGAATGCTAATGTAAAAGTATATCAAACGCGCTCATTCAGAGGCAGAACTGGCAGACGTGCAACAACTTTAATCATAAGGTAAACACAAAACGTCATGGAGCTCCTTCACGGCACTCAGCACTTGTAAACACCTGCTCTATCAGGCTCACGGCTATCAGCACCACCCATACTCATCACAGCTACCAAGGCAACCAATCACAGAGTTGTAACGTGTAATTACATTTTTCGAGAGGTGCGTGTCAGCGTCAGCGTCGGCGTCAGGCATAGCGTGGGGTTTGTGACCTTGCGAAGGCTGCGCCGGACTAAACGTGTGCGCTTGACGCAGAAGTATAAATCAGCCTTAACACTGCAACGTTTTACACACGGTAAAAAGCTATTGGTTGACTTCACTTAAAAAAGGGAGTAAATCAGTTTCTTTTAAATTAAGTAAATGAACTATGTGCAAATTAAAGTTCAGTTCAGTCAACTTAAAGGGACAGTTCATGAAAAAATACAAATGCCAAACAAGTTTTAGTATTTTTATTCTGTTGGAACACAAAATAATATATGTTGAAGAAAGCTGAAAACCTGTAACCCAATGACTCATTTGTTTTTCCTATATGGAAGTCAATGATTACATCTTAACATTAAAATCTTCTTTTGTGTTCAACTGAATAAAGAAACTCAAAGTGGTTTGGAACCACTAGTGAGTGATTAAATAGTGAGTAAATTTTCATTTTTGAGTGAACGATCCCTTTAACAGTTCCAGTTACGAAAGGTTTACTCACTTTTCTTATACTTTTTTTAGTATCTAATGGCTTAGTAAAACAGTAAACTGACTACTACAAACCTTAGTAAATTTGCAAACCCAAATGCTTTGGTCAGCTGCAAAAAACAGCCCTTTAATTGCTATTTTGTTCACTGCGTGTCATCAGTAAATCCTGATGTTTTTAGATGGCAAAAGAGATAAATGCAAAGTGTTTTTGATTGTGTACATTTTGTGCAATAACATTATAGGTTTCTTAATACATTTTTTGGAACATTCCAAGCACTTGTTGTGAGTGCGGTTATCTCATCATCTCCATATTACAATTAACTCTGTGCTTCCTTTCCTGAAGATTTAGAGCTTAACCGTGATTTTAACGGGGATGATTATGAGTATGAAGATGAAGCCAAGCTTGTCATATTTCCAGACCACTATGAGATCCCTTTACCAAATATTGAGGAGTTGCCCGCACTGGTTAGTGAGAGTGTGTGCTCATGCTCATTTTGTGCCCTGCATGCCAAAGGCCTGATCTGCCATTTCAGTTTCAGTGCTAGCTTGTCATTACATTTTATTCTGTCAACAGATGATCTTATGTTATGTTATGTGCTTACTGTTCATCTTTCTCATTGTGAGCAATGATGTCATGTTGTGTAGCAGTAATTTGAGTTTTCTTCTTTTACTCTCACTTCTAATGTGTTAGACACTAAAAACAATTATTATTTTTTATTTTAAAACAAGGTTATTTCCAATTAGATCTAAATTACTGTAAGTATAAAGTTTAAAGGAAAATCGGCAGTTATAACTGGCTGAGCTAATTTGTAATGATTTCTAAAGAGTGAAGTGGTTAATAGCTGACATAATACAGGTTTATCATATTTTTTAAATGATTAAGTATTACAAAATTAAAACAAATAAAAAAATACCTGAAATACACACCACAACTTGAGATTATAATTTTCCCAAATTTAAAAAAGTGGTTAATAGCTCACATAAAACAGATATATTTATTATAATTGATTGAATATCACAAGATACACATTTATAGAATATTTCTTGAAATACAAAAATACAAAAAACTCTGCAGTTTGAAAAGTTTTTTCGAAAAACAATTGTGAATTTCTTAAAATATACAGTACTTTAAAAGTCTATATTATTCCTGTTAAATTAAATCTATACTTTTTATTCAGCAAGGATTCATTAAATTGATCAAAAATACAAAAATATCTAAAATTTTTTTAGTGTTTTTATTCAATTCAATTCAATTCATCTTTATTTGTATAGCGCTTATACAATGTAGATTGTGTCAAAGCAGCTTCACATGGAAGTTTATAGTGAATTGAAAAGTGTCAGTTCAGTTTTCAGTGTTTAAGTTCAGTTCAGTTTAGCTCAGTTCAGTGTGGTTTAATAATCACTACTGAGAGTCCAAACACTGAGGAGCAATTCCATCGATGCGCAGCTCTACAGATCCCGAACCATGCAAGCCAGTGGCGACAGCGGCGAGGAAAAAACTTCACCAATTGGCGAAAGTGAAGAATTTAAAAAACCTCGAGAGAAACCAGGCTCAGTTGGGCACGACCATTTCTCCTATGGCCAAACGTCTTGTGCAGAGCTGCAGTCTAGGCGCAGTAGCTGGACCTCCGCGAAGACACGTCTGTCCTTGGAGCATCACAGGAATCAGTCTTATGCTCTCCATCATTTTATCACCACAATTCCATAAACAATATAAATGATCGCTATAAATTATTCAAATTTAATTGTAATTGTTTTCAACATTAATAATAAAAGTGTTTTTTTGACAATCAAATCAGCATATTGCAGTAATTTCTGTATAATTATCTGTGACATTTAACCCTTAATAACAACTGCTGAAAATTTCCCTCTGCCATGCAGGAATAAATTACATTTGTAAATATATTGCAGTAAAAAATAAAAACATTATTTTTTAAATTTATTTATGCTGTGTACAACTTCACTTAATCCGATAACATACCCAGTAGCACACAAATAAACACGCAATTTAGTTTTTGTAGACACTTGTTGTTGCATGACGTGCATTTTTACTTCTGCTTTTTTATTATATATTACATAGAAAATAGTTAGATTATCTAACCTTCAGCATTGTTTAAAATAATAGCATTACAATGTGACTAACCAGAATAATCCAGTTTTTTTTTGTGTATTTTTATTGATACATGGCAAACAAGTTACCAGTAGGTGCAGTAGAAAACAAACAAGACCCAGCATTCATGATATGCAAGCTCTTAAGGCTATGCAGTTGGGCAATTAGTTGAAAGGGTGTGTAAAAAAAAAAGCACTGTGGCATTCAATCAGTGAGGTCATCAATTTTGTGAAAAAACAGGTGTAAATCAGGTGGCCCCTATTTAAGGATGAAGCCTGCACTTGTTGAACATGCATTTGAAAGCATGAGGCAAATGGATCATTCAAGACATTGCTCAGAAGAACAGCATACTTTGATTGAAAAGTTGATTGGAGAGGGGAAAACCTATAAAGAGGTGCAAAAAATTATACTCTTTTCAGCTAAAACGATCTCAAATGGTTTAAAATGGATGAAAAACCAGAGAGACGTGGAAGAAAATGGAAGACAACCATCAACAAGGATCGAAGAACAACCAGAATGGCAAAAGCTCAGACAATGATCACCTCCGGGATGATCAAAGACAGTTTGGATGTACCCGTAAGTACTGTGACAGCTAGAAGACGTCTTTGTGAAGATAATCTATTTTCAAGAATCCCCTGCAAAATCCCTCTGTTAAAAAAAAGCATGTGCAGAAGAGGTTACAATTTGCCAAAGAACACATCAACTGGCCTAAAGGGTAATAGAGGAACATTTTGTGGACTGATAAAAGTAAAATGGTCCTTTTTGGGTTCAAGGGCCACAGACAGTTTGTGAGACAACCCCTAAAATCTGAATTCAAGCCACAGTACACAGTAAAGACAGTGAAGTGTGGTGGTGCAAGCATCATGCTATGGGCATGTTTCTCCTACTATGGTGTTGGGCCTATTTATCGCATAATACTTGAAGAGGTCATGTTGCCTCATGCTGAAGAGGACATGACCTTGAAATGGTTGTTTCAACGAGACAATGACCCAAACACACTAATAAACGAGCAAAGTCTTGGTTCCAAACCAACAAAATTAATGTTATGGAGTGGCCAGCCCAATCCCCGGACCTTAATCCAATCGACAACTTGTGGGGTGACATCAAAAATGCTGTTTCTGAAGCAAAAACAAGAAATGTAAATGCATTGTGGAATGTTGTTAAAGAATCATGGAGTGGAATAACAGCTGAAAGGTGCCACAAGTTGGTTGACTCTATGTCACACAGTTGTGGAGCAGTTATAAAAAAACTGTGGTCATACAACTAAACATTAGTTTAGTGATTAACAGGATTGCAAAATCCTAGAAACACAAACGTTTGTACAAAATAGTTTTGAGTTTGTACAGTGAACGGCAGACACTGCTATTTTTTTTAACACAGCCTTTCAACTAATTGCCCAATTGCATAGCCTTAAGAGCTTACATATCATGAATGCTGGGTCTTATTTGTTTTCCGATACTCTATTGCACTTACTGGTAACTTTTTTTGCCATGTATCAATAAAAATATACTAAAAACCTGGATTATTCAGGTTAGTCACGTTGTACTGCTATTATTTTGAACAAAACTGTATATGCCCAGGATTCAGATTCAGCTGAATCCTGTCTTGTAAATCTAACTGCAAATGTCTTGTTAATGTAGTTAACTACATCACTCATAAAACCGCAACATGCAACACAAGCGTTAAGCAGTGGAACAGCTGTAATGTAATGTACACATGTCCTTTAACTTTCAGGTGACAATAGCATGTGACGCCGTCCTCAATGCTCCATCACCATACAAAAAGCAGGAATCAGATTCATGGGAAGAGGAGATCCAAGTTTCTAGACATGCTAGAAGTCTCAGACAGCAGGATAATGGAGTTCGAATTCCTCCCAGGTTGGTCACATGGGAACTCATATGGAGTCATATGGACTAACACTTTAGAGTCGAGACTGCTGGTGCTTTCTCCAGGTCACTCTTAAATCTGATATGTCTGCTTTCCTTGCCAAGTGGAATAATATCAAAACAAGCTATTGGTGCTTGATGAAGTGCTGGAACTTATTAATACACACAGTAAAATGCCTTAACATCTATGAGGCAATATGCACTGTTTGTCAACTACATTAAAGATTAGTTTAGATTTAAACCAAAATCCCAGCAGGATATTTGGATTATTATTGGATTATAACAAGACCTTTTTTATTTTTTTTAAAGTCCCAGTCTTATGTAGACTGTTTAGTCTCAGTATCAGACTTGGAGAACTCAATATTTTAACACAAATTAAGACCACAACTTTCGGCATATTAATGAACTGCAAAAGATTGTTATTTAACAGATCACAATTTGAGATTTAATTGTTTTTAATCTTACATTAATAAATTAATTAAAATGACTTTTACTTTAAATTGCAATACATTAACTTACATTAATAATACATTTAATCTTATTTTTTAATGACAAAATGTAATCAAATTAAGAGATATCACAAAACAAGAGAGTTTTTTCACAAATATGTACATAATTGCAAAACTCAGACATCATTTTAACATAGTTTTTGCTTTTTTAGGCATAGTTCCTATATAAATCATAGTTCCTAACAAATCCAAAGCAGAAATGTCAGTTGTTTCTGGTCCACATGCAAATCGGAACAAATCTGTTCAGATAAATAATTCTACGACTCGCATATTAGCTGATTTAATACACACTCTACTCTCCAAATGCTCTGAAGACAACCAAAAAAACCTTAAACTTGTAATAGCATTTTTAACTGACTGCAACTCTCTGTTTATATGAAATGCTTCTTTAATTCTCACGTGTAAGTTGCTTTGGATAAAAGTGTCTGCTCAATAAGTAAATGTAAATGGTGACAATGTTGTCACAATTGTCAAGCATTTTTCAGTGTCTCGTACATATACTGATACAGATGCTGATATCTAAAGAGCAGAGTGTGTAATATAATGATATATATATAAAAATTACAGATTAAAAAGGCTTAGCGATCATTTAACAAGATTTATTGATTGAACACTTGGGTAACTATAATAATGGCACACTATGAATCATTTATGAAGCATTAGCAAATAGTTAATTAACCATTTGTAAAGCATTAATAATAGACTTTAGTAAGCAGTTCATAACTACAGCTACAAATGCTGTATTCTTGACTTACAAGAACATGCATAATGTGCTTGATTGTATTTTCATACTTTGTTAATGACTCCTTTTTCATTACTAAAGTATTGCATTATTTACAAAGCAGTTATTTAGTTTGTGGCTTTTAAAAATCATTTAGAATAAGTAAGTAAATGATTAATAAACTGTTAAAATTAACATTTATATATCTTATTTTCAGCTATAGAGTAATAGTTATTATGTAGGCTAATAGAGGCCTTAATAGCACAACTTTATGCAGTTTTGTGACCTAATCTATAGTGAGGACTATTCATGTTTTATAAGTAGCAATTTTGTAATATTATTATTTTTATTTCATCTCTTGCTTACATTTTAATATAATAGTTTAACCTTTTTCATTCACATCAATCCATTTTTTAGCAGTAGTTAATGAAAAAGTAAAGGGGAAAGTATTTTCTTTATCACGAGGCAAAACAATCTAGAAAAAACAGCCAGTTGATTGGTGTGGCTAATTTATTTGTTGATGTGTTGACTCATTATCAGAAATTGTCTCTGTCTGCACAAACAGAATATAGCATGTAGTCAGTGGATTATAGAGTAACAGCCTCACCTGCATCATCTGAACTGAAATATGAGGAGTTTCTGTCCCGTCTGTCCATGCCTTCAATATGCTTTATGTCTTATTAGCGGCTGGAAGTGTGCCAAGTGTGAAATGAGAGAGAACCTGTGGCTAAACCTGACGGATGGCTCTGTCCTCTGTGGGAAATGGTTCTTTGATGGTAGTGGAGGAAACGGACATGCCCTTGAGCACTACAGAGAAAGCAACTTCCCCCTGGCAGTTAAACTCGACACAATCACCCCAGATGGAGCAGGTAACTGTCTTTCCATGTATGGTTTGTCTTTTTGGAAATATGTTGACCTACATATATAACACTTACACTCACCGGCCACTTTATTAGGCACCCCTTACTAGTACCAGAATGAATGCCCTTTTGCTCTCAGAACTGCCTTAATCCTTTGCGGCATAGACTCAACAAGGTACTTGAAATATTCCTCAGAGATTTTGGTCCACACTGACATGATAGCATCACGCATTTGCAGCAGATTTGTCGGATGCACATCCGTGATGCAAATCTCTCATTCCACCGCATTCAAAGGTGCTCTATTGGATTGAGATCTGGTAACTGTGGAGGCCAGTTGAGTACAGTGAACTCATTGTCATTTTCAAGAAACCAGTCTTGAGATGATTCACGCTTTATGACATGGCGTGTTATCCTGCTGGAAGTAGCCATCAGAAGATGGTTACACTATGGTCATAAAGGGATGGACGTGGTCAGCAACAATACTCAGGTAGGCTGTGGGGTTGACACAATGCTCAATTGGTAGTAATGGACACAAAGTGTGCCAAGAATATATTCCCGACACCATTACACCATCACCACTAGCCTGAACCGTTGATACAATGCAGTTTGCAAATTCTGACCCTACCATCTGAATGTTGCAGCATAAATCAAGACTCATGTCGACGCCAATAGCCTACTGGTTAGTGCGTCAACACATAGCACCAAGGTGCTCGAGGTGACCCGAGTTTAATTCCCGGCTCGAGGTCCTTTACCGATCCTTCTCCTATCTCTGCTCCCCACACTTTTCTGTCTGTACATCTCCACTGTCCTATCAATAAAGGTGAAAACCCATAAAAAAAATAATAAGAAGAAATCGAGACTCATCAGACCAGGCACCAATTTTTCCAATCTTCAATTGTCCAATTTTGGTAAGCCTGTGCGAATTGTAGCCTCAGTTTCCTGTTTTTAGCTGACAGTAGTGGCACCCAGTGTGCTCCTCTGCTGCTGTAGCCATTTCGCCTCAAGGTTTGACATGTTGTGCATTCAGAGATGCTCTTCTGCATACCTCGGTTGTAATGAGTGGTTATTTGAGTTACAGTTGCCTTTCTATTAGCTGGAACGAGTCTGGCCATTCACCTCTGACCTCTGGCATCAACAAGGTATTTGCGCCCACAGAACTGCCGCTCACTGGATATTTTCTTTTTTTCTGACCATTCTCTGTAAACCCTAGTGATGGTTGTGTATGAAAAATCCCCATAGATCAGCAGTTTCTAATATACTTGGACCAGCCCGTTTGGCACCAACAACCATGCCACATTCAAAGTCACTTAAATCACCTTTCTTCCCCATTCTGATGCTTAGTTTGAACTGCAGCAGATTGTCTTGACCATGTCTACATGCCTAAATGCATTGAGTTGCTGTCATGTGATTGGCTGATTAGAAATTTGCATTAAAAATGCAAATTCTGTCATCATTTACTCATCTTTTACTTGTTTCTGTTTTTTTTGCAGATATTTATTCCTTTGATGAAGAAGAAGCAGTGCTTGATCCTCACATATCTGAACATTTATTACACTTCGGAATTGATATGCTACAAATGCAAAGGGTATGTTTTATTTATTTATTTACTAATTGTTCAGAATTTACAAATAAAATGATACCTAAAATATTACACTTTACAAAGTATTACAGTTTTTCTCAGTGGCTTTGGTGCATTTCTCACAACACTATTTACATTTGCACAACAGTTAATGCATTTCTCAAAACAATTAGTGCAAACTGCAAAACCTAGTGGATAACCTGCAAAAGCGTGTCACTTGCTCAAAATGGAGAGCTCATTCCTCAAAAGCAAGTATTGATGTCAATGAAAGTGTCAGTGTCATCAAAATGCAAAGTCCTGACACCATTGTTTATGAACAAGATAGTCAAATGGCTTTGTCATGTTTTCTTAAGGACCAATGCATAAAAGTCAGATTTTGGTGACACGTCCTGAAAATGCTCAAGACCGCACTATATAGTATTTGCACAGCCATTTGAAAACTACAGTAAAGTTAGACATCACTGCGTTTAGTGAGGTATCTGAGTACAAGACGTTGAATATGTATGTTTTACATTTTTACTGCATTTTTGCTCTTTACAATTGTAATTTATTCACAGCATTGTGTAAAAGAATAAATACACCCTTATTTACAACAAACATAATCTTCCTTTGGGTAGAGCTGTGCACAACTGTAAACAATATTGCAGTACATATTGGAACTGAAATGACTAATTGACTAATTGTTTTGAGAAATGCATTAACTGTTGTGCAAATGTAAATAGTGTTGTGAGAAATGCACCAAAGCCACTGAGAAAAACTGTAATCACTATTTTAAAAAGTTCTTAAATATAAACATTTATTTTGATTATTCTGATTATTCTGTTGATCATTACTTTGCTTAATCATTTAATTGGACAATAATCTAAGGGGTATTACAGTTTTCCTCAGTGGCTTTGGTGCATTTCTTACAACACTATTTAAATTTGCACAACAGTTAATGGATTTCTCAAAACAATTAGTCATTTGTGCACATCATAGTAGCAGTTTCTCATTCCTTCCAGCAAATTGCAAATGCTTTTGGACATGCAGCAATTGCTTTCATACAACTCTCTGCTGTTTTATAACATTATCATTTGCTTATGTCATGTCAGTCAAAATTAACTAAACTTGTGAATGCTAAATAGTCATTCCATATAAAACTAACAGTCCTCATTTCATTACTTGAGTCATTACATACAAAAATGTTGAACTAGTTGTCAAAATCTGTCAAGCCCATTTTATTTAAAAAAATGTAAATCCTTTTTTTTTCTGAAAATGTCTTTTAAATTGAACAATTTCTTGAATGATTTACAGACCTACGCATGTTGTATCAGTTCCAATATGTACTGCAATATTGTTTACAGTTGTGCACAGCTCCACTCAAAGGGAGTTTATGTTTGTTGTAAATAAGGGTGTATTTATTCTTTTGCACAATGCTGTGAATAAATTAGAATTGTAAAGAGCATCTGCAGTAAAAATGTGAAACATACATATTCAGTGTCTTGTACTCAGATACCTCACTAAATGCAGTGATGTCTAACTTTACTGTAGTTTTCAAATGGCTGTGCAAATAGTATATGGTGCTGTCTTGAGCATTTTCAGAAAGTGTCACCAAAATCGGACTTTTATGCATTGGTCCTAATGAAAACCATTGGAAAGCCATTTGACTATCTTGTTCATAAACAATGGTGGCAGGACTTTGCATTTTAATGACACTGACACTTTCATTGACATCAATACTTGCTTTTGAGGAATGAGCTCTCCATTTTGAGCAAGTGACACGCTTTTGCAGGTTATCCACTAGGTTTTGCAGTTTGTACTAATTGTTTTGAGAAATGCATTAACTGTTGTGCAAATGTAAATAGTGTTGTGAGAAATGCACAAAAGCCACTGAGAAAAACTGTAATTAATAACATTTTTTGTTTTATTTAAAAAAATAATTCATTAAACGTTCATTTTTTAAATGTTGATCCACATCCTGTTCAGCACTGTTGTCTTCAATGCAGTGAAACTTGAAGGCTATGACTACAAATATGTCAAATGTATCTATGCTATGGTATACATTATGTGTAGAGTTGGGTAGATTACATCTGATTACAAGTACTTTAATTTTAAAATCTCATTACATAATCCAGATTACATATAATCTGTTACTATACAGCACTGATTATGAAGCTCTGATAAAAAATGTGAACATAATCCAGTCAAGTATACTTCAGCAATGTACTGCCTACTATTTAAATAACTGAATCAATTAGATTGTGAGAATATTTTACAGACAATCTCACATTTTCACAGAATCACAGGATTTTTATTTTCATTTTTTTTTTCTAAAAAAGTAAGTATAAAGGCCAACCACAAACTGTCACATGGACATAAGCAGATTGTATGAAAATGTACAAAATGATATTACTAATTTATAATTCAAATGGAAAGCTTTTATTTTTATGTAAAAATGTATATTAATTAGGGCCTATTACAGTATAAGAGGTTGTGTTGGTTAAATTACATTTGTAATATTTATACACATATTTTGCACATAATAAAAATGGAACTATAACAAAACAACTTAAGATCACAGTCCAAAAAGAAGTACACCCAATTTAATATATTTGGTAAAAATAATAAATTAAAATGTATGGACAAAAGAAAATCAAGAGATAATATGAAATTTTGTCGAAAGTTTGCTGTTTGTAAATTTTTTGCTTATTTCTAAATATGACCAAAATCTTTTTTTAATAGATAAAACTTTTGATAAAACTGATTTAAATGCACTGTTTAAATGCACCAAAATGATTGACTAAATGGATAAAAATGAGGTGTTTTCGTTTATGCTGAGCAGTGTGTGTGTACTGTAGTTATTAAAGCAAAATCAAACTACATTATCTGTTTTCAACCTTTTTGATTGTTCTTGTGCTTACCTTACAGACAGAGAACGGCCATCATACAGACAACCACGTTCAGCCGCGTATCAGTGACTGGGAAGTGATTCAGGAGGCAGGTCTAAAGCTAAAGCCTGTCTATGGCTCAGGATATACAGGCATCAAAAACCTGGGCAACAGCTGCTACCTGAGCACCACTATACAAGTGCTTTTCAGTGTTCCAGAGTTTCAGAGAGCGTGAGTACATTCAAGCTTTCTACATACTTCTTCCATTGCGTTTGAGTTTCATTTATGACAGAACTTGCTTTACTACAGTTTGATTGTGTGTGTGAAATATCGGGGGACAAATTTGTATAATGAAAAGAGTATGACATCGGTATACAAGGAGAAGGTGACCTATGAGGACATTGCCCGCATGTTCATATTATTCAACAGGCTTATAAATCATACAGAATGGGATTTTTTTGAGAAAGTAAAAATGCAGTTTCCTGTGAGGGTTGGGTTTAGGGATAGGGTTGGGGTAGGGTGATAGAAAATGCAGTTCATACAGAATAAAAACAATGTAAACATACAGAATGTCCTCACAATTTACAAAAACAAGCATATGTGTGAGTGTGTGTGTGTGTGTGCGCGTGTGCATGCCAGACTTAAAACCACATTCAATCTATGGTTTTTACTCAATGAATTTAATATGGCAGTGCTTTTCTCAACAATAATTTATTGTAGGTATGCTGGGAACCTACAAAGAATATTTGACTACTCGCCCCTCGATCCAACTCAGGATTTCAACACACAGATGTAGGTGTTTTTGTCATGTAATTTTATATTGTCATCTTTCATTTATTTATTTATAATAATTATAAAATAAATAATATAATAATAAAAAATTATTGTATAATACTGTATAACACATTGCAGTATTATGCCAAACTTTATTACCAGTAATATGAGTTTGATAGGCGCATTGATTGGTAATATTTTGGAATATTAACAGCACTTTTGACATCTATCTTGAAGTTTGCATGATTTACACATGACATTTAAATGACTTGTTTTCAAGGGCAAAGCTTGGACATGGACTTCTCTCAGGCCAATACTCTAAACCTCCAATGAAATCAGAACTTATTGAACAGGTGATGAAAGAAGAACACAAGGTATTTGACTTGGTCTGTCTTGTTGATATTTGGCTCAATTAAGTTGGCTCGCCTGTGCTTACAATTGCAAGATCAGCAGTTGCAGCCCTTGGCATGCTTCTTTTTTGCATTTTTGCCATTATGTTAAGCTAGAATGTAGTTCACATATGGCAGTCAGACAATCTTAAGGCCAATTTACACTAGGCATGGGCCGGTATATGATTCTGACTGTATAATAACCTTGGATAAAAATATCACAGTTTCATGGTATTATGATTACTGCTCTAAAATATATTCTTTTGAAATGTCTGAGTGAAAAAAAAAACAACAACTTTTTTCCCCTTTGAACACAATATATTTTATTTTGAGAAACATCAAACTTCTGCTGTGTTCATTAGTTTCAAAAACAGATTTGTTTTACAATTTAAAACGCCATCTTTGGATATCTTTTCTGCTGGAGATAATGTTCTCCTAAAAAAGTACAAAAAAAAAAACGTAAATAAAAGAAATCTTACACATACCTTAGGAACGATATAGCAGAAAATTTTGACTGTTTTAAAACCTTGACTTTTTCAAACTAGTATACCTTAAAACGGTTATTTATACTGCACCCAATAGCAACAGACAGGTGTTTTCACTGATTGAACTGGTTCTTATTGGCTTGTGTTTATGATGTTTACGGTGTCTGACAGTTCAGTGTAAATTTGTCTTTATGGTACTTGCATACGGACAATCATTTGAATTAACCTGGAGGCCATTCATTAGCAATTTAAAATTAAAACAGCATACAATAAAGCTGAGTAAAGTTTATGGATTTTATACAAACGAGCAATAACACAATGTGGCACTTACCTATGAAAGCTTTGTACTGCTGTGGATTAAAAAAGCTTTACTCATAAGCTTACAGTTAAAATCAGAGTTATTAAACCCCTTTTCTTTTTTAAATATTTCCTAAATGATGTTTAACAGAGCAAGGAAATTTTCACAGTATGTCTGATAATATTTTTTCTTCTTAAAAAGTCTTAATTTTTTTTATTTGGGTTAGAATAAAAGCAGTTTTAAATAAAAAAAAAACATTTTAAGGTCAAAATTATTAGCCCCTTTAAGCTATATTTTTTTCGATAGTCTACAGAAAAAACCATCGTTATACAATAATTTGCCTAATTACTCTAACCTGCCTAGTTAAACTAATTAACTTAGTTCAGCCTTTAAATGTCACTTTAAGCTGTATAGATGTGTCTTGAAAAATAACTAGTAAAATATAATTTACTGTCATCATGGCAAAGATTAAATAAATCTGTTATTAGAAATGAGTTAATAAAACTTTTATGTTTAGAAATGTGTTGAAAAAATCTTCTCTCCGTTAAACAGAAATTTTGAAAAAAATAAACAGGGGGGCTAATAATTTTAGGGGTTTAATAATTCTGACTTCAACTGTATATCACACAATTTTGAGTTTATATCTTATAATTGTGAGACAACAAGGCTAACTACTTAAAAGCCTAGGCATTTTCCCCATGCAATTCTGCATTGAGAAATAACTGAAGATCTGCATGAAAAAAAAAGTTTTGTTCTGATTTTATAGTTTATGAATTTATTTTATAGAATTGTCTGCTTATATGCAATTTTTGCATTTCTTGCAAATTTGAGTTAATATTTTTTTCTAACAGTTGTGAGTTTATAATTTGTAATTGGAAACCACAAATTAAAAACTTGAGAGACCATGTTAATTCACAATTGCATATTGTGTATCTTGCATTGACTGTTTTTATTTTAATTTCATGTTGTATTTAAAAACAATCAGCATTCCATTTTCCTAAAGTTAGAGTTTTAAAAGTGGCCATTTTAAAGTGCCACTTAACAGATTCAGTAATGCCATTTTACAGTGCAATTGGTGACCCTGAGCCTAGATGTATCATGTTGTTTTCTTCTGCAGCAGCAGCAGCAAAGGGGGATTTCACCTAAGATGTTCAAAGCGCTGGTCAGTAAAGGACATCCAGAGTTCTCCTCAAACCGGCAACAAGATGCCCATGAATTCCTCTTGCACCTAATTAACCTGGTAGAGGTAAGAATGCGCTTCTTTTATTAAATCCAATATTTTCTTGATAATTATGATTATTTTGCATTGATTCGCCTAAAAAATCTAAAATCCTCCAAATTTACCCACGTGCCTCTTCAATCCCGTATGACTGTGTTAAAAGAGCAGCTTGGACATTTTTTGGTGAACAATCTTTTCTTTTGCTTGTCTCCTTTTTGAGAAACATTTTCAGAGGGTTTCTAGGGTTTGGTTAGAATTTCCCCAGACATGTTTGTAGACTTTGAGTCCTGTCAGCAGGCTCTGGTTTCAGGAGACACATTCGACTGCACTCTGCCGGCAGACACACACTTGAAGTGACTTTCTCAACTGAGTTAAAATTAGACCTCCCTATCAGTTACACAGGGCAGATAATGCTTCCTGTTACCCTCTGACTTGGTCTGGGGCCAAAATGAAAGCCATTGCTTGACACTTTTCCATGACTGAAAAACAAACAACTGCAGGAGCCTTTCTCTAAAACTGTAATATTCTATGAAATACTGTTAACGTTTTCAAGAAACCCAATTCTCAGCATATTTACCAAATTTACACACCGATTAGATTGTTCAAAATGACTGCTATATGACAGGTGCTTGGAGAGGAGGGGAGGGGATGGAAAATATAAGTGCTTGGTGACATCATCTGAATAGTAACGTTTTCTGTGATGTAAGCAACATAGATCATTGTGGATGAGACAGATTTCAGCAGAAATCATTTTTATGCAAACTTTTTGGGTTTACAAAATAATTCTTTTTTGATAATTTGTTTAATATGGTGAAATTTTATTATTGTTTTAATATGCAGTTTTGTTGTGATATCAAAGCTTAATTTTCAGCATGCAAAATAAAACAGTCCTCTAATAATCAATCTAATGATCTAATAATGAATCTGATGATTTGACCCTACACATTTTTTTTCAGGATTATTTGATGAATCGAGGGGTGTTAATAAGACTATCATGACACCTTTATAATATGATGTGACAGGTCGTGAATATGAAGGAGATTGTATGCATGCTTTTTTATGCAATGGTGACATTGTTTGAGATGTCTTATATGACAACTTGACATAACAAAATACCTCACGTCTTTGTCTTTGTCATGACAGCTTGATATTATCAAGACAACAAAACTTGTCATAAATCTGTCATAAACATAACTGTCATGAGGCCATAATAATTGTGTCATGAATATTGTTCCGATTACTTTTTTCAGGGAAAAAAAATGTAATCATTTAAAATTCTCAGTAAAAGTGTCAATACTAATTTTAAAACGGTGCCATTAATATTTAATTACATTTTAATGACAAATTCAGTTTTAACCACTGTAGCTGAGGTCAACAAAGACTTTAGTGACTCTGTTATAACATTCTTGACACAATTATAATGGTCTCATAACAATCAAGCTTATGACAGATTAATAACATGTTTTACATTATAACATGATTCATGTTTTTTGGGTAATGTTGAGTTGACATTGCAAATACAAATGTATTTGTTTATGTCAAGTTATTAAAAAAGACGTAAAAAAATGCACTTAAAATGACATAACTGATGATAATAATATTGATTATAAAGGTTTCATGACAGTCTTATGAACACTTCATCCAAAATAAAGTTTTACAGAACAGGCAATTAAAAATACAGAATTTATATAAAATATAAATAATTTGTAAACATTAAATCATTAAATCTGTAACTTTTGATCAGATCAATACATCCTTGCTGAATAAGTGTATTAATTAAAAATATATATATATTTTTTATTAAACTAATTGACCCAATTTTTTTTAAATAGTGATGTGATAATACATCATTTATTACCAATGTAGCTGGATATAGTGTTAAAACATAAACTGGAAAACAACATTTCAAAAATGCAATGGACACTTTTAAACAAGCACACAGTAATCATTTATAATAGAACAAACCATTAAAAAAAGACATAAGAATAAAAAAGAATAAAAAGTGTCAGTTTAAATTTTTTTTTACTGTTTATACAAAGCTTGATATGTTTATATTTTGTTTTTTGTTATATTTGCGATACTATGAATCAAGCCCTAATCTTTGGTGACATTTGCTTTGTTCCTGGCAGTGCACATAAACTAAGAAGGTCAACCACATAAAACCAAGACAGAGCTATAGTCTCCTGAAATGTTTAGTGCTCAGAAATGTCCACTGGTTTATTTGTAGCAGTGCCTTCTGTGAAATAGCATCAGGCGTGTGAACAGTGAAGGGACCTTACAGTGCATTTCTACATCCTCAGCAGGTTTGTTCTCTGCTCAGTGGTCTCTGGTGTCTCAGTCTTGGTATATTAAGGCTGGTATATTTCTGTATGAACTTAAAATATCAAAGCTGCTGTTCGATGACCTCGTTGATCTTAATTATGTGCCAACCCTGTGCTAAATATGTTTATATGTAAAAAAAATAAATATTGATTTGTTCGCTGTTTGTTCTTGTAGAACTGTTAACTATGTGACTGCTGTTCTGTTTTAGTCTTTTTTTTTGCTTATAGTCATTGCAAAACTTGCATTACCTTCCTTGTTCTGAATGTTAGAGAAATTTATGGAGAATAATGATAATCAAACAGTTTCAGTTTTCTGTTTATACTGTATGGTTAGTTAAAAACATTCTTAAAAAACTTTTAAGTTCAATTAAAGAAAGAAAGTCAAGTTTAAAACATGAGGGTAAGTTGTGACAGAATTTACATTTTTTGGCAGATGTGTGGGAAATTTTGAGCAATTGTGTTTCTGTAATGCCCCAGCAAGCAACATAATGTCAGATGTCAGATTGACATTGTACCCCAAGATCATGGAGACATTGCATCTTGTTTGGAAATGAAAGTCAGATTGACATCAGAATCCAATGTTGGCCAGGCCAATGTAAATGTCCAACGTCCAACCTAAAATCAACCAAATATCATTGTCTAATGTCACAGCTTGATGGATTTTGGTTGCCATACCTGGTGAATAAGTGTCAGTATTTAATGTCAATATTATGTTTGTTTAAGGAGGGGTGTCAAACTCAGTTCCTGGAGGGCCACAGCCCTGCACAGTGTAGTTCAAACCCTGCTTTAACACACTTACTTGCTCATTTCAAACAAGCCTAAAGGACTCAATTAGTCTGATCAGGTCTGTTTAATTAGGGTTGGAACTAAACCGTGCAGAACTGTGACCTACCACAAACTGAGTTTGGCACTTGTGGTTTAAGGTGTTGGCTTTACGTTGGATTCTGGTCACTTTCCAACACAACCTAAAATCAACCAAATATCAACATCATTAGACGTTGTTATTGGATGTCAAAATAACGTTATCCTTAGACACTGACTGGACATTGAATTTTGGTTACCTGACATCACGACCTAAATCTAACCTAATAATAATGTCTTATGACATTGTGTGCTTTGCTGGGGTATTGAGTATTGTCCATATTTAAACGTTTTTAGTGATATAACAGAGCTTAATATGTCCCTTTAATGGAGCAGGAAAAAATAAAGGGATAGTTCATCCAAAATGTTTTATTCTGTCATTATTTACCCATTCTCCACTTGTTCCAAACCTGTTTGATTTTACTTTTCTTCTGTTGATCACAAAGGAAGATATACTGAAGAATTCTGTAAAAAAAAAGCCATCGACCTCCATAGTGTTTATTTTATTCCTCGGATTGTTTTTCAGAATATCTTGTTTTGTGTTTACCAGAAGAAAGACATCCATAAAAGTTTAGAACCACTTGAGTGTAAGGGAAGTTTTATTTTTGGGTGAACTATACATTTAGGTGTAATGCTGTCTTACAAAGCCAATAATAGAGAACTTTCTATAGGTGATACTGTGTTTTGCTCTTTCCAGAGGAACAATTCAGGCTCTGAGAACCCCAGCGACGTGTTCAGATTTATAGTGGAGGAGCGAACACAGTGCTGTCAGTCGCAGAAGGTGCGATACACACAGCGAGTGGACTACCTTATGCAGCTTCCTGTGCCTATAGAGGCGGCCAGCAACAGAGGTAATGACGTCTAAAACTTAAAAGAACCATTCCTACCTGATCTGACTCTGAATATTGTAAACCTAATGCAGTCAGGTCTTGTAGTTAAGGAAAATATTATTGTTGACTTGAATAAAAATTTTAAAGTTAAAATGAAAGTTTAGCCGAAAATGTAACTTTGATCATCATTTACTCACCATTGACTTGTTCCAAATCTGTTGATCAAAAAAAGAAGTTATTTTGAAGAATGTTTGAAATTGATACATTTTTTTTCTATGGATGTCAATGGTTACAGACATTTTAAAATATCTATTTTTTGTGTTCAACTGATTTCAAGTCAAGGGTGACTATATGATGACAGAATTTTCGGGAGAACTATCACTTTAATATCAATGAATCCAGTGTGAATGTAGACCTGATGGTGTTTTATCCACATATGGTTTTGTTTGTATAGAGGAGCTAATAGCATATGAGGGTAAAAGGAAGGAAGCTGAGGAGAACATGCGGCCCCTTCCAGAGGTGGTGAGAGCCAGAGTGCCCTTCACTGCCTGTCTGCAAGCCTTCACTGAGCCGGAGAATGTGCCAGACTTCTGGAGCTCTGCGCTGCAGGCCAAATCAGCCGGAGTGAAGTAAGCAAGGTTCTGGTTTTCAGACTTTCAAATGACTTAATTAATTCTTCTGAATTTAGAATAAAGTTAAAGAGTTTAGGTCAACAATAAATGAAAGGATATTCAATATTTAAATTACATAATGCCAAAAAGTATATGTCCTTGAAATGGACCAGTGGTGTAATGATACATGCATTGATACAGAAATTAACTTGTTTTAATAAATATTAATTTTAATATAAATATAAATAAATAAATTTAATATAAATTTAGTAGACTAAAGGCCTGATCTTGGGATTAAACAATTTATACATGAATAAAACAAGACACACCACCTGTCAATAACTGCTATAAGCTTTGTGTTTCATTCTGATGAGAATTCCAGCTATTTTTAGAAATCTGGATCATTTGACTCAGCTCAGTAAGAAGAAACCACTCTTTAGTTTAGTATCATTTCTGGCTTTTATACCCAGCAGGCACCTTGATGACGAAACGACATAAAAAAACAAATCGATTGGATGTCAGTTGACTTCCTTGATGTTAAAATTACATCAAATTGACATCTAACAATAATGTCAAAAAACATGTCAAAAATCTGTTAAAGGGGTGTCATGTTATTTTTTTGACGCCATCATTAGATATCTATTTGATGTCATTTTAACATCAAGGCAGTTTGCATGCATTAGAGGAATAAATCTAGTGTACATTTGCAATTGTAGCTTTCAGATGACTAAAACTTTGCTTATTTTATCATACTTTTTTGTTGTTATTTTGGTGGTCAAAGGGGAGTCAATGTGTTGATGTCAAGCTTTTTACATCAAATTGATTTGCCTTTTTGATGTTTTTTTTCTTTTGATGTTGTTTTGATATCAAAGGTAATCTTTTATCTGGTTTATAATTTTTTTTATAATTAAATAAAATTCAAAATTAAATAAAACACCATTTAATAAAACTCTGATTTAAGCAATAAAAATTCAGCATGATTTATAACGGCAAGCTGGCAATAATATTTTATAATTGGAGTGGTATTAGTAGGCTTGTCTTTGCATTATTATGTTATATATGTATACATACAGAACACGCCTGTTGCACATAGAGCTGCAGGTCATTGATCTTTTAGCATAGCAGCTGGAATAAATGGCGGATAGAGATTGTAAAAGAGAATAAGATCTGCTAAGGAACTTTGATTTGCTCTTTGGGTTAAAAGGACAATTTCCTTTGAATGGTGAATGGAAATTTGAATGGTATGACAATTATAGATGTTGATATCTAAATGCAATGCTAATACACACTAAATTCACATCACACAATACTAATATAAATTTCAGAACAAAGTATAACAATTCGCACAGGTCTAAAAATTATTTTTACAGTTTAATGTGATATAAGCTATTTGGCAATCATTAGATTTAAAAACATATTTAGTGTGATTTATTGTATTTTCCCCCACAAAAGTGGCAGATGTAGTTCTTGTTCAAACTACTTTCTCCAGTGAAAATATTTGTTGGATCTAACTGTCAACATGTAAAATCACAAAGCTGAAAATCACAAAGCTGAAAGCTAAAATGCTCAATCCATGGGAAGAGTGTAATTCTGCACATGACTGCAATTTCCAATTATAAAGTCAACAGAGGCAAAAATTTCTAACTTCAGCTTGAAAATTTCAACCGCAGAAATATATGACAGCAATAAAATGTACAGACTGAATGTGCAGGAAGACTGCTAATCCATTGAAATATTAATAATTGATTATATCATATTCAGTGTATAATTCTTTTACTGAGTTGTTTTTGTCTATGCTTTTTCTTTTTATTAAAGCAAATTATTGTGCAGATATTCTCTCCATGCATCACTTTTAGACACTACTGTACAGTGCTCAGCATAATTGAGTACATCCTATTTTGAAAATGAAAGTTTTTTTTCTCCCTCTCAGTGAATATAGGCAATGTATTTTGGTGCATTTAAACAAAACAGATTTATTAAACAGATATATTTATTAAAATAATATATTAGTCACCAACCATATTTAGAAATTGAAAGATAATGCAGTTAAATTCAAGCAAAATATTGCAAACAATATTGCAAAAAAAACTACAAAATTTCACTTAAATTCTTTATTTTTTTGCTTCTCTTGATTTAGATTTTCCTCTTTTATAAAACTTGTATTAAATATTTTTCTATAACATATAAATTTGGCTGTACTAGTTTTTGGACCGTTATCATAAGTAATTTTGTTAGATAAGCTCCAGATTTGGCTTCAGTATTGACAAATTTAATGTATATGCACAAATATAATATTGTATATATATTTTTATTTAAAAAAATGAATTTAAAAGATAGATTTGTGAGGGCTGTACTTATATATGCTAAGCTCTGTATATATAGTGGATACATGCTCTAAAGATAGTATTTTTCTCTCTTCTCAGGACTTCTCGTTTTGCAACTTTCCCAGAGTACATGATCGTGCAGCTAAAGAAGTTCACATTTGGTGTCGATTGGGTGCCTAAAAAGTTAGGTGTGTGCATAAACATGCTCTTGATTTGCTGTTGCGTTTAATTTCTCATTGCTGTAGTCAGGGTGCGAATTATATATTGACCATCAGGGGTAATGACTTTGCTAATGTTAGTTTATACAAAGCATGCTTCAGTGAACCAAATTTATATACTTAATTCAATAACATATAATTGATTAATCAAACTTAATTGTTTTCAGTGTTTTGAGGGATATTGAGTGTATTCTGACTCTGATTGGCTATTTCAGCAGATGTGTGATTCTTAAAGATGGCCTATTTTTGATATAAAACAAACTGTGACAAGTTTGTAATCATGCATCAATAAATGGATGACCATGAAAGATTGCACTTGTTATTTCACTGTTTAACATTCATGTGCGAGCAGGTGTTAAAATAGAAACAATGCATCTAATTTTAGTTTGCTTTTAGGCTATATGTAGATACAAACACCTATTTTACGAGAAAAGTGTCTTGTGAATAGGCATGGGACCGGTTTCAAGGTTTACGGCAGTTTGGAAAAGTCAAGGTTTTATATACAGTAAGCTAACATTTTCTGTTATACTATTCCTACTGTATACGTAAGTTTTTATGGCTATTTTATTTAGTTTTGTTTAGCTTATAAACCAACATCCAAGCCTGCTATGGACCTGCAAAGTGCAGTGGCTTACTTTATATCTAAAGAAAAGTAAGATCTCCAAAGATGCTTTTCAAGTTGATTGATTTAGTCAATGCTTTATTTGAATTATTTAGCCTGACATGTTTACTGCTCCAAAATATTTTCAATGTTTCTTAAAAGAAAATATATTTTGTTCAATGGTTGGAAAAGTTTTTAAAATGAGCATATTTTAGAGCAGTACTTACAATACCGGGATACCTTGAAACCGTGATATTTTTATCCAATGTTATCATACCGTCAGAATCCCATGCCTACTTGTGAACACTTATGGTGTCTCTTGGTGCTCTAGATCCACCAGTTTCAGACTGCTGAATTAACATTTTCTCGCATGCCTGGGGTGTTTATACGATGATATGAAACTTTGTAGGGGAGGTCAAATGTATATTTATAGTATTTATTATTTGAATTAAATATTTTAATAAATATTATTATTATTATTAATGGTATAAAGCGGAGCAAAATCAGTTTCTCGCTATTTAAAGAGCTGATCTTTCTTATCGTATGAGTCCTTCAGGGGAATTAACTTTAATTAGGGAGGTCAACCCCCACCAAACCCCCCTATAATTCGCACCCTGGTTGTAGTTAAATCTATACTTTGTTGAGCTCATGCATGCACAAAATGTTGGATCATTTGATGTTTGATTTCATGTGATTCTGGCTCCTGTTGAAGCAGATTTATTGATATGTCATGTTGTTGTTTGTCAGCTGTGTCAGCCTATCACATGCCTTGTCTTGTGCAATTCACACCATCACATGTTATGCATGTTGAGCAATGGTCGTGATTGCTTGCTTCAAAAGAATATCTGTTTGCAAGGTGTGGTTTGCTCAGCAGAAGCTCTTCTGTTGTCCAGCAGAGGGTACTCTAACACTGCTTTTGAACATGACAAATTTGGGGATTAGAGACCTGCTTCTGTGGTGGAGCAAAATGTTGTGTGCACAGTGTTTTTGGATTTGTGCACCAAGCCTGCTTTGAACATTGTGTATGTAAATGTCTTTTTGTCACGTCACATCTAGTTATTTATTTATTTCGTACTCTTTTATGTGTTACAGATATGTCAGTGGATGTACCTGATTTCTTAGATCTGAATCGCCTTAGAGCCACAGGTTTACAGGCTGGAGAAGAGGAACTGCCTGATCTTACACCTCCCATTGTCATTCCTGAAGACACCAGAGGTGAAAACCTGTAGACTAGTGAGCAAGAGGTTGAGGTTTGGTTACATTTAAAAAAATGTAGGGGAGGGGAGTTTTATTCAGTAAGGATATATAAAATCAATCAAATATGAAAGTAAAGACTTGGCAATATGGCAGCATGTTGGCAAAAATGTGTATTTTAAATATGATTATTAAATAACATAAATATTAGAGCAAGAAGGTGCTGGTTCGGGTCCCCGCTGGACCAGCTGGCATTTCTGTGTGGAGTTTGCATCTTTTTCTTGTGTTCGTGTGGGTTACCTCTGGGTGCTCTGAAATAGCGACTAAGCCGAAGGAAAATAAATAAATATTAAATAGACTGTAAATCAATACATTTTAAATAAAAATATATATATCATGAGTAAATATAACAGCAGCGCAAAATTGACAATTATCAAAAATGCAGCCTTGGTAAGAAATTTCTTTTTAAAAACAGTACAGAATTACTGAATCTAAATGTCATATATATGTCATATGTAAAATAATAATAATAATAATAATACTAATACAGGCGACGCAGTGGCGCAGTAGGTAGTGCTGACGCCTCACAGCAAGAACGTCGCTGGGTCGCAGGTTAGAACCTCGGCTGGGCCGGGTCAGTTGGCGCTTCTGTGTGGAGTTTGTATGTTCTCCCTGCGTTCGTGTGGGTTTCCTCCTGGTGCTCCCCCACAGTCCAAAGACATGCGGTACAGGAGAATTGAGTAGGCTAAATTGTCCGTAGTGTATGAGTGTGTGGATGTTTCCCAGAGATGGGTTGCGGCTGGAAGGGCATTCGCTGCATAAAATCATGCTGGATAAGTTGGCGGTTCATTCCACTGTGGCGACCCCAGATTAATAAAGGGACTAAGCTGACAAGAAAATGAATGAATGAATGAATACTAATAAATTTTTTTAGATTACTTAAATTTTTTTAAGTATTTTAAATTACAGTTAAGTAATTAAAAGGGCAATAGTACAATACACTTGCTTATATACTACACTTAAGTTCAACAGTTGTGTATAAATTGATTCAGAAAAGCAGTAATTGTATTATTTTGTTATACATTAAGTCAATTGCATATGCTTAAAAAAGCATAGTATTGAGTCAATTTATTTAGCATTTAGTTTTAAGTTAAGTTAATAAATTACTTATTGTGCTACTTTGTTGCTTTTCAGACAATGTAATTAGAAAAGTAATTGAAATACAATTTGAAGGATGTAATTAGTAATGAATTATTACATTGATGTAATGTAATATGGAAACAAAATAGCATATTTAACAGTCCCTTTTCCTCTGTACTAATTAACTCTTGTTTTTGCATACAGACAGTTCAACAAACAACTCTTTGGAATGTAAGTATCATTCTGTAAATATGCAAAGTTCATTCCATACGTGTAAATTGTATGATCGTGCTACATACCTATTCCATGAAAAATATTAAAAGGATCTCTTAAAAGAGTCAGTTAGTTTCTACAGTAATTGACCTTTAAATATAATCAGCACCTGTAATGTTAGTTATGGGATGCTGATGTTGATTTGAATCTTTACTTATTCCTCAGCTCCAGAAATAGATGAATCTTCTGTTATGCAGCTGGCAGAGATGGGCTTTCCTCTGGAAGCCTGTCGGAAGGCTGTGTACTACACTGGGAATATGGGAGCAGAGATGGCCTTTAACTGGATAATAGCACACATGGAGGAGCCAGGTAGGACAGTGTATCTTGACTGAACTGACATGTTTTGAACAAAGGCATATCTTTTCATATTCTTAGCTTATTCCCTATTTGAACATTACTTATAGTGAGACACTGCAGGTACTAAGTGTTTTCATGCAGCTGTCAATTTTGAAATTTTGGGCTTTTTGGCTGTTTTTCAAATCCAGAAAACACTTTCAAGTGTTTCTTTTGTCACACTTTATATATTTTTGTCTGTATAGTTCAATTACAATGCATAAAAGAAAGTTGTTTTTTGTTTTTTATTTTTTTAAGATTTTCACTTCTGCTTCATTGCTTCATCTTTAATTGTCCTGGTAATGAAGATGTTGAACTGAAGCAGCTAATATGAATTTACAATGAGGAAGGGCAGAGGGTTGCTGAATAACTACAGAGAGATTTTAGCTGCTGTCTGGGCTTTCACTGCCTTTCTACACCTCCCTTTTTCATGTGTTTAATACTTTTTCCGGGGTGCCATGGTAGCTCAGTGGTTATCACTGTCGCCTCACAGCAAGAAGATCGCTGGTTCGAGCCCCGGCTGGGTCAGTTGGCGTTTCTGTTTGGAGTTTGCATGTTCTCCCAGTGTTTGTGTGGGTTTCCTCCGGGTGCTCCGGTTTCCCCCACAGTCCAAAGACATGTGGTATAGGTGAATTGAATAAGCTAAATTGACCATAGTGTAAGAGTGTGAATACGAGAGTGTATGGGTGTTTCCCAGTACTGGATTGCAGATGGAAGGGCGTTTGTTGTGTAAAACGTGCTGGATAAGTTGGCGGTTCATTCTGCTGTGGTTCCTCTGAAACAGTAAGTAAAAGGACTAAGCCGAAGGAAAATAAATGAATACCTTTTCCCTGCGTCATTTCATTTTATTACGCATAACTTAACTTGTAAACTAATTAGATTTGTTTTCTTTGCATATATGGATTTCTTTGGTTGTTACCAACATCCGAAATTTTCAAGTCAACGTCACCTTTAGAAATATTCAATTCAATTCATCTTTATTTGTATAGCGCTTATACAATGTAGATTGTGTCAAAGCAGCTTCACATGGAAGTTTATAGTGAATTGAAAAGTGTCAGTTCAGTTTTCAGTGTTTAAGTTCAGTTCAGTTTAGCTCAGTTCAGTGTGGTTTAATAATCACTACTGAGAGTCCAAACACTGAGGAGCAATTCCATCGATGCGCAGCTCTACAGATCCCGAACCATGCAAGCCAGTGGCTACAGCGGCGAGGAAAAAACTTCACCAATTGGCGAAAGTGAAGAATTTAAAAAACCTCGAGAGAAACCAGGCTTAGTTGGGCACGACCATTTCTCCTATGGCCAAACGTCTTGTGCAGAGCTGCAGTCTAGGCGCAGTAGCTGGACCTCCGTGAAGACACGTCTGACCTTGGAGCATCACAGGAATCAGTCTTATGCTCTCCATCATGACCACCACAGCAGCAGCTCAGGATACGGCCTGTTTTAGAAAACATAAATATGTTTTCTGAGAAATATTATAGTGAATAGTAACCTGTTCAATACTTATTTTCCCTGCTGTATATATACACTCACCAGCCACTTTATTAGGTACACCTTACTAGTACCGGGTTGGACCCCCTTTTGCCTTCAGAACTGCCTTAGGTCGTACTCACACTATGCTATCCGAACTGGCCCAGGCCCGTTTCCTGGATCGTTTACGAAGTGTCAGTGCTCTGAATTAGGCTCAGGCACGGTTTACTTGGGCAGCCATGGCCCGGTTGGAAGAGGTGGGCCTGAGTGCGGTTCACTTGGGTATGCTTACAGTGTGAGTGCAAGCGTGCCTAAGCCTGAAACTGAAAGCGAGACGTGACTTTTAAGGGACTGTTTCATATGGATTAAATAATCATTCGTACTGTTCAATGAACGCAAACTGTCGTAGATTATTAAAGATGCAAACCCCTCACTGCACGTCAGCTGCGCCTTCAGCAAACTTCCTAATTCCTGCAGCACGAGGACGTCAAAAGTGGCTGATCTGTTCGGTGAAATATTAGACTGCGTGTCACAGCATATCAAATGACTTAATATAACTAAAGAAATCTCCACTGTGCTGAGCGAGAGCGCTTACTGAGCAGCGCATCATCGATGACGTAAGTGCGCACAGGCCCGAATGTAATGTGAGTGCGGGCCGTCTGGGAAGACGGGAGGGGGACAAGCGTGCTTTGGCCCGGTTCAAGGCAACTGTACATAGTGGGAGTACGGCCTTAATCCTTCATGGCATAGACTCAACAAGGTACAGGAAATATTCCTCAGAGATTTTGGTCCATATTGACATGATAGCATCATACAGTTGCTGCAGATTTGTCGGCTGCACATCCATGGTGCAAATCTTCTGTTCCACCACATCCCAAAGGTGCTCTATTGGATTGAGATCTGGTGACTGTAGAGGCCATTTGAGCACAGTGAACTCATTGTCATGACCAGGCAACATTTTTCCAATCTTCTATTGTCCAATTTTGGTGAGCCTGTGCGAATTCAAATCTTGGTTTCCTGTTCTTAGCTGACAGGAGTGGCACCTGGTATGGTTTTCTGCTGCTGTAGCCCATCTGCCTCAAGGTTGAACGTGTTGTGCATTCAGAGATGCTCTTCTGCATACTTTGGTTGTAATGAGAGGTTATTTGAGTTACTGTTGCTTTTCTATAAGCTCGAACCATTCAGGCCATTCTCCTATGACCTCCTGCATCAACAAGGCATTTGCATCCACATAACTGCTGCTCACTGGATATTTTCTTTTCAAACCATTCTCTGTAAAGCCTAGAGATGGTTGTGCGTGAAAATCCCAGTAGATCAGCAGTTTCTGAAATACTCAGACCAGCCAGTCTGGCACCAACAACCAAGCCATGTTCAAAGTCACTTGAACTGCAGCAGATCGTCTTGTTAATTGGCTTAATTGGCTGATTTGAAATTTATGTTAACGAGCAGTTGGACAGGTGTACCTAATAAAGTGGCCAATGAGTGTATTTATATAAATTCTAGATGTATACAGTGTTTCCCAAATTATTACCAATATTCCCTCTGTGAAAACCTAGGACTATAATATGTAAAAACAAATCAAGAATTTTGAATGTAATTTATTCAATGTTCTTGTGCCAGAAATATATGCAAGTTAGTGCATATTCCATTAAATAATAGCTCATTTTCACCTTTAAACATGTATGTTATCTTATTAGTCATTTTTGTGGGAAGTGAAATGTTGAAGTGAGAGGGAAAGACTAATTGAGCAGAAGACGTGTCAATTAATTGATGAAGTGTCACCTAATTACATGCTGCCTTGAAAGGAAGACTTTTATTGTAGACATTTTAGACATTTTAACTCGGATGAACTTGCTGTTATGTGCATATAGAGTATTTGAGATGACATTTTTTTTTTCAAAACAATCTAGCATCGATTCAGTATTTGCTAAGGTGCCTCCAAAATGATTTTGCTTTGCTCACAGATATTGCATTGAAAATCACTATTAAAAACAACAACCGAAATCTGATAGAGCAATGTCAAGCACTTGGCTAAATATTGCATTTATATTTTGTATGTCTATGTATTTAGGAGTACTTAAAGGTTCACCCCAAAATAAAAATTGTTATTAATTACTTGCTTTGATGTTGTTCCAATCCCCTGAGACCGTAGATCATATTTGGAACACAAATTAAGATATTTTCAATGAAATCCTAAGGTTTCTTTGCCATTCATAGGCAAAGACATTCAAAGTCCAGAAAAGCAACCAAAACATTCCATGTGACTTCAGTGGTTCAACTGTAAGCATATGAAGCTCCAAGAACACTTTTGTATATAAAAAACTGTAAAAACAACTTTGTTTGCCAATGTCTTTTGTATCAGGTCAGGGTGGATGTTTACTATGGGCAATACCATGCTTTTTAGAACAACACTGTACTAAATATGCAAACGTTGTGTGCTAAAGTTTCATGTACAAACATCATGGTTGTCAAAAGCATTACTCATTCGTGAAACAAAAAAAAAAGCTGTATTATGTATGCCAGGCCAGAATGTTGCTCAGTATCTTGAGTAATTGATTCACTGCTGTGTAGTCCACCACTGTTGTATTGTTTGTTGGGTACTCAAGTGTGCCTATGGGCTGAATACATAACAAAGTGCACTTTAATAACTTTTAAGTTAAACCTAATTTATTGTAATTTTTTTTACCAACATTTAAGCCCCAAAATATTGTCAGATGAATGGCCAAAATGTATGAAAACTTTTCTGTTTGAAAGTGGCATAATTTTAATCTCACCCTAATATTGGACTATTTTGCACAAAAAACAGCATAGAGTTTGATTTTAAGTCTTTCACATTGATAACAAGAATTTTCTTCTCCCTTAAAGGGGTGGTCCACTACAATATTATATTTTAAACTTTAGTTGATGTGTAATGTGGCTGTGTGAACATAAACAACATTTCTGAATGTAATACAATCAAAGTTTAATGCAAAGGGAGACATTGGCTTTTACAGAGTTAGCTTAGCAAAACCTACAGCGAACAAAGTTTGGGCTCTACAAAAAAATACATCCAGCTTAATGAGATCACAAGCACCTCAGGTTACACGCATTCACCATGCACATACACCCCGCACAGCAAAGGGGTGTGGCCAGAGGCGATGTAATGTTATAGCAAAGAAAGCTAAAATGTTGTCTAAACGCTGCTATTTCCACAGAGCATGTTCTGTTTCTGTATTTGGGCTACTAAAGAGAGAAGTGCTTACAGTTTAATTTTAATTATGTTTCAGAGAATTATAAAAAAAGATATAGCTAGCATTTGACAAAGGACAGCTTCCAGATTCTTTCCCAGGTCAGTGCTGGATTCGGCTAAAAACTCCTCAAAGAAGGAGCAGCTCCAAACATAATAGATGAAGCTGTGGATTGTGAGCTACCTGTACGTATTTTTATACAGTAAAATGGATTAATTACATGCACAGTTTCCAGCGTTAATGGTATGTTGTAGCTAGGGCGTAAACAAGGATGTTAATAACAGGAAATGCTATTTGGCACCATTAACAATTTAGCTACAAATTCATATTTATATCAGAGGCATGATGTTTTTTCTGGTGACGTGAAGCCGATCCTCAAATCACAGCACATTTTGTTAGCTGACCAATCAGAGCCTCTTGAGGGCGGACCTTTCAGAGGAACTAGGAAATATGACAGTCGTTATCATGTTAGCTGAGTAGCAGTATATAATTGAAGTAAGATATATGAACAAATAATGTGATTTTTTACAAACAAAGCATAAGCACACATTACTTAGCATCTTATAAACACAACCAAGCCTCAAAAATAAACTTTTGGACCACCCCTTTAAATAAAAGTTCAAGTTTATAATCCCAAATATGTACAAATAAATAGTTAATTGCATTTTATTTTATTTATATTCAAAAAAGACCTGACCTTTTATAATAGACCTGTTTAACGGAAACATATTGTAGCATTTCTGCATTCAAAATATATAAACTTCTAAAGTCTAGTGTAATATTTGATGTCCATTATCTCAAAAACATTAACAGTTGCATACTTTTCTTTACTCAAAAGGATTTGTAAAATTAATGAAAAATGAATATCTGCTAATCATTTACTCACACCACTCCGCTTTGGTTCTGAACAATATATTTGGAAGAAAAATGCAGCCAATGACATCAGAGCTTTTTTTTCTTTTACTTTCTTCAGTATGTCTTCCTTTATGTTCAACAGAAGAAATAAACTCAAACGGTCATGGAACAAGTTTAGGATGAGTAAATGGCGATATTTTCAAGATGCAAGTTAGATTTATGCACAAAACTAGAATATTGCATAAAACATTTAAAAATTAAGCACTTTTTCCATTCAAGAAGTCAAAGAGAACAAAATCGTCACCTCCTGATAAACTGGCACTAAATAACAAAGTTATATACAACAGGTAATATTACTCAAACACTTTAATCACAGACTTTGACAGGAATGACCAAAACTAAATATTAGATATTTTTTTAGTTTTAGTTTCGCTCATCTAGTTTGTCCAATAATGCTGTCCCATTGTGACTATATTTATCATCACATGATCTGTAAAAAAAATTGCTTGATTTTTATAATGTGGATTCTGGGATTTATTCCTGTTTCTGTCATAGTTTGTGCACTTTTTTCTTATCTTATAAACAGTTCTAACTCAATGTATGCACATCTTAGCATTTAGCATTTTTGATGCAATTTTTCAAAATGCACATTTTTCATTTTTGAGTGAACTATCCCTTTACTCCAAATCCAATTTAGATCGAAGCGTTTATGTCATCACACTTCGAACGCTCACACTGAGTAGAATCAACCTTACACAGGGTTGTGTTTCAAGTCTCTTGCTAGGCACCCTTGTTTATTATTGCCCTTCAGGCTAGTAAACACTGTCCTCACACTTCAGCGTCACCTGTGAGCTGGGAATTCTGTTCTCCTCTCTTTCCTGGCCCAGTTAAGCAGCCACCTGAGATCCCAAACAGACTCAGACATACACACAAGCAGAGTCTCTAGTGGGCCAAACACCATTAGCTTCACATCTCCAGGAGTTGTGTGGCTTTACAGCTACAGCTGGCCCTCTTCCCATACAGTCGCCACTGACAGTAGTTATTAATATAGGGTGCATTATACACAGATCTTTTTTAGCCTTGCATTAATTCTTGAGCACTGTGGAGGTGAAATATGACTGGTCTGAAAAAAACATAAATCTTAACTTCTAGTTGTGTATGTAAAAAGTAGAAGTTTATTTATACTTCAAATGGCATCATTTGTTCGGTATGACTAATTCATTAAAGTATATTGTGATACATACTGTTTTGTTGTGTTGTATGTAAATTCTTATGGTGTTTAAAAAAATCTGTCAAGATCACCAACACTGTGTTTATTAAATCAGAAATGCAGTATGTGCAATTTAAAATTCTCTTTTCTGTAAAAAAAAATATATAATTTTTTCCTGTTAATTACAAAGCTAAAAAAAAGCATTATTTGTGGCCATTACTTCATTTTTCAGTGTTAAATAAATGCTAATTTGATTTTCAAAGCTTATTATTTGGTTACATGAAAAGAAGTCTACTTATTTAAAAGATTTTTTAATACATGTATAATTTATTTAAATTAAATAAATTATTTTATCTAATATTGAATATTTAAGTATGTTTTTTCAGGATTCTTTGATAAATACTCTATTTGAATTAGTAGTTGTATTAGCAATGACTGGAGACAAAAAGGTAATATAAAATCACCTCTAAGTCTCTAGTGTCTAAACTGTAAAACAGCAGAGATACAGTATAGTACTTTTTGTTTAATACAAATGCAAATCTTAAAGTATTCTACATTTCACGTTTAATTAATACACATTTCTATTTTTTATTTTATTATTTTACTTATTTCAAATTTTCTGTGGGTCCTAGTATGCTGGTTGAAGCACATTTCTGAAATTTCATTGCCATTCTTAGCCAGTCAAAATCGTTTGTTTTGGTTCAATTTTAAATATCCACAACTGAGTACTGAGCCCCTGGGGATTGGAGAGAGACTGGATTGACCTCCCACAGATCCAATTAATACACATTCCATATGGTTTTTAAAGGTATATTTTTACCCCAAATTTGAATTTGTAGGTGACTTTTTTTAGCATAATAGTACATTAAAGGATATTTTAATAGAAACGATGGTCCTTGGTGATTAATAAAAAGTCAGTCTCAAGTGAAGTGGTTTTCAAAGTGGGGGTCAGGACCCCCTGGTGGGTCATGGGACAATGACGAGGGGTCGCTTGGTGATTTCCAAAACAAAAAAAAAAACCTCTTAGAATTACCATATTTTATTTATAACCCACAGAAGATAGTATATAGTTACATTAAAGAAATAAAAACATACAGATATATAAAAATTTATCAGCCTTTCATTTTTTTTGTCAGCTGCAGCAGATTGATTTTATGGGGCCAGGTTAAACTTTCTGACAAACTTTATGGCACTCTAATACATTAAAATATGATATTAGAGATTGATATTAAATTAATAAATGATTATAAAAAATTATATGGTTATTACACTGTTTCAATTTTGTGTTGTCATTACGCTCATGTTTATATAGGCCTATATTTGTGTGTGCAACGTTTGTATATTTACAACCATTTTTGAGAAAAATGGGGGTTGCGAGTCACTGACATTGCTATTTTGGGCGTCGCGGGCTGAAAAGTTTGGGAACCCCTTGTCTAGTGTGTGCAAGCTGCATTTGCTGCATGCTAAAACATCAAACTTATGCTTTCTCTAAAAAAACCTCTGCATCCTTAGAAAGATTTAGGTGCAGTCATTTCAGTAAAATGAACCATTTTTATATTCCGTGACACATTTAGTCCTTTTTTAGAATGTGTTTATGTGTGAAGGTCAGTTTGTTGTAGCTAGTGGTCAAACGTGGTGGTGTTATATGATGTTTTTATATGTGTGAGACAACATTTGATCTTGAACATTAAAGGATTAGTTGCAGACTATAGGGAATGGATTACATGGCTCTTGTTCATTTGAATTTCCGGTTTATTTGTGTAATCTTACGAGCAGCCAGTGTGGTATTTTCATCCTCTTTGCACATTTGGTGAATAAATCCACATCCTAGGCTCAGTATGAAGTTGAGGTACTTGGTTGTACAGCACTACATAATGTACTCTCTTGCATCTAGAGATATGCAGTATTTATTGTCTGCGGTAAAACCATAATTGTTGTTTTAACACAAAATACTTTTCCAGAAGCATGTTCTTTAAGTTCAAAAGCATTCACTGTGTGATGAAGCATATGAATGCAGCTGGAATTGCCCTGTAATTCAAACGACGAAAGCGGCAAATTCCCTGTATGGGTTTTAGATGATATTGTCAAGTTATGTAACATGAGCAAGAGTGGCAATATTAAATTTAATACATTTCAACAGAGAAGACTGTTACATTTTAGAAACAATATTGTCTTTTTTTCTGTTTAGCCAATAACAGACCTTTTGTGTGTCTCAGAGCAACACTGCAGTATTTCTTTCCAAAATGAAATGTTTTTGAACAAATTGAGTGAGCCAGTGAGTCAGTGATCCGTGTATAAAATATTCACTTGCTTTGTTTCTAAATGAATCATTTATTCTGAATAAATGGTTGAATAGCCATGCTATAGTTCGTCAGAATCGCAGCCCTCTATCATCTGTCTGAGTTGTTTGTGTTCTGATATATTAGATGCCATAACTAAGTGACAACCACATTTAAATGTGAGAGTCGAATTATTTATACATGTAGAAAACATTTAAAAATTAGCTTGATGCTTTATACAGTCAACGACCTCTTGTGAAATGTATTTCTTTTTCAAATTTCCCAAGTTCTATTTAATGGGGAGAATATTTTTAACACTTATTAATATTTTAAATAACTAATTTCTAACAATTTATTTATTTTGTCGTTGCCATGATGACAGTACACAAAATTCTGCTAGCTATTTTGCAAGATACTAGCACCTTTCAGTTTCCTTTATTTTGTCATACTGAACATCACAGTAGATGTAAAGCAGAATGAAATTAGGTTGAGCTCAGCGACACTCAGCAAAAAAATTAAAAACAAAAGCATGTAAATAAAATTATTTTTAAATTTATTTTGTTTATGTTAACACCTTAACAGCAGAAAACACTAATATAAAAATTAGCTTTGTCATTCATAAATATAAAAAATAAAGATAAATAAAATGTAAACCAATTAATACCAGTATTGAGATTATTGTATTCATTGTAAATGATTATCTAGATTCATTCTTTTAATTTGTGGTTTGTTCAGAAAATCTTAAGGATATGCAGTTGAAGTCAGAATTATTAGCCCCCCTGAATTATTAGTCCCCCTGTTAATTTTTTCCCCATTTTCTGTTTAACGGAGAGATTTTTTTAACACATTTCTAAACATAATAGTTTTAATAACTCATTTCTAATAACTGATTTATATTGTCTTTGCTGATGACAGTAAATTATATTTTACTAGATGTTTTTCAACACACTTCTATACAGCTTAAAGTGACATTTAAAAGCTTAACTACTGTAGGTTAATTAGGTTAACTAGGCAGGTTAGGGTAATTAGGCAAGTTTGCGATGGTTTGTTCTGTAGACTATCGAAAAAAAAATAGCTTAAAGGGGTTAATAATTTTGACCTTAAAATGTTTTTTAAAAAAATTTAAAACTGCTTTTATTCTAGCCAAAATAAAACAAATAAGACTTTCTCTAGATGAAAAAATATTATCAGACATATTGTGAAAATTTCCTTGCTCTGTTAAACATCACTTGGGTAATATTTAAAAAAAGAAAAAAAATTGAAAGGGGGCTTATAATTCTGACTTCAACTGTATATAAGGATCTTATATTTTTATTTATTTATTTTTCTTACAGGCAAACTAAAAGAAATAAGACTTTATTCAGAAGAAAAATATAATAGAGAATACTGTAAAATAAGTCCTTGATAAACATCCCTTGGAAAATATTTGAACTAATATCATCGAATTATTACATAAACATTATCACTAATAATTTAGTTTTTTGCCATAATCTGAATTTAACTGAAGTTTATTTGGATGTTGATTGGAGTTGTCACTCATGTTAATGATGATACTGTTTGCTTTAGAACTGCATCAAGCACCAATTGATCAAACCACATTTAGCTATACAGTATAATGACCTCTTGATCTGTGATACAACTCTTGTTTCTTATGTCTCCTGTTAAACAAACAACAGATTTTGCTGAACCACTTGCTGTTCCCACTTATATGGAACCAGATCTGCCCAGTCCGAGTCTTCCTACAACCAGTGCACTGGACAACCAGCCTCCAGAGGAGAGCATCTCCATCCTCACCTCCATGGGCTTCCCCAGACATCACACAATCCGGGCCCTCAAAACCTCAGTGAGTGTCCTGCTTCTTCTGCTTCATGTATGCAGTGGCCCAAAAAAATAACCTGGACACTGAAGCCACACATAAAGATGCATGAATGTCATTGCATTATAATAAACTACACTTGTGGTTACTCTGTGCTGCTTTATGAATTTTTGTGACTCTGACTGTTCTGAAGTGGCTTCAGTGTTCATTTAGTTGACAAATAATTTTCGTCATATTCAGTATATTCTTGGTCAACCACATTCTTTCACTGAGTTTCCTTTTTAAATGACAAAAACTATAATAAAACTGTACTGACGTTTTAATTTACGAATAAAGATGAAATAAAAATGTTTATGAAGGGTCAACTGTTAAAATATCAAGTTAGATTGAATTTTATAGATAAGCAAAATTTATATTATATATATAACTAAATGTTATATAAATATATAAGTAAAACAATTGGACGTCAAGGAGGTGCAGTGGGTAGTACAATCGCCTCACAGCAAGAAGATCGCTGATTCGAGCCCCGGCTGGGTCAGTTGGCATTTCTGTGTTGAGTTTGCATGTTCTCCCCGTGTTTGCATGGGTTTCGTCCGGCTGCTCCAGTTTCCCCCACAGTCCAAGACATGCTCTATTGGTGAATTGAATAAACTAAATTGGCCGTGGGGTATGTGTGTGAATGCAGGAGTGTATGGGTGCTTCCCAGTGTTGGGTTGTGGCTGGAAGGGCATCCGCTGCGAAAAACATGTGCTGGATAAGTTGTCGGTTCACTCCGCTGTGGTGACCCCTGTTTAATAAAGGGACTAAGCCGAAAACAAAAGGAATGAATAAATGATTGAATGACTAAAACAATTAGATTTTAATCAACTAAATCTAGTGTATATCTAGTTGACTAAAATCGTATTAATTTTAGTTGACTAAAACTAGACTGTTACGATTTAATAAGGTGTCTAGGGAAAATGCAACATTTAGACCGTAATATTGTTATTTTTGGGTAAAGTGGATGGATAGAAATGAACAAGGAGATATTAAATTAGTTTCAATTCGTTTATTCCAATGTTAAGTCAATAAAGCCATCAAATGATAGACACGTGTGAGCTATTTACAATGTAGCAAAGTAGAAAGAAAAAAAAGAAACTAGAGTGGCACCAAAGCAAAGAATTGAACAAAACCACATAACCTAGAACCCAAGACCCCTCTAAGCTTGCTAATAAAAAAAAAAAAATGTGAAAAAGATACCAAAAACTATATTAAGCATGTTCGACACCACTAAATATGCTCCCTAATTAAAGGAAAAGCAAAAATGCAAAAGGTGGCTCCATACCTAGTGCATCTAACCATTCACTTATAGCTTACTGTCGCACGACTTGGTTACCATTCTTTTTTTCCAACATGGGAATTATGAGCTCTTTTTAACCATGTTAAAATTTAAGAATGCAATCAAATAAAAAAACACAGTAGTGCATAAAACACAAGGAACACAAGCCCACACACAGCACTGAACAGCAGCATTTTGTAAGTCGTCAAATACTTTTTTGGGCCACTATTACATTCTGCACGTATTTAGATTTGATTTATATGGAGGAATATAATTAT
Organism: Danio tinwini; assembly: GCA_903798205.1. Lineage (NCBI taxonomy): Eukaryota > Metazoa > Chordata > Actinopteri > Cypriniformes > Danionidae > Danio > Danio tinwini. The sequence goes on from CAIGQZ010007154.1 coordinate 2,501,047, forward strand.
CACGCTGCGGCTGTCATGTTAAACAGATGCAGAACATGTCCCAGCATGTCAGGGTCAATTTTGTCTGTTGATACTCATTGACAAAGTATGTGAGACAGGAGAAGTCATCTTGTCGGTTTAACTACTTGGCTAATATTTAAGTATCATAATTGATGTTTATAAGTTCATACATTTCTACAGTAAGTGTGATTTGCATTAACTTTAAGCTCTTGATTTGGATTTTGTTCTGTTATTCAGTCAAAATTCACTTGCGTTGGCTGAATATAGCTTTTAAACACAATGCACTGATTTAAAGTGACAGTAAATATATTAATAATATTACAAAGCAATGATAACTAAATGTTGTTCTTTTGCTGTCTTTTAATCGAAAAGCTGATAAACTGTAAAAAAAATAGTGTAAAAAATAATCCAGTGTAACTGTGAATCACGGAATAGTTTACAGTATATACCCCTAAAAATCATGCATATTTAGAACAAGAACCATATGATTAAATGGATATTTAAAAATAGCTTTTTCTTTCTTTCTTATTTTATTTATTTATTTTGTTTATTTTAATAACAGGTCAGAATAGGTGTTACTCTGATTGATTATTTAGCCTAAATTTTGAGATTTTATTCACACAAACTAACATTTCTGTAGATAGTGATATTTAATGTTTATGCATATGATATCACTTCTGTAAATTTAGCTCGAATCAAACAATAAAATGAGACCCTTTTTGACCCAC
>CAIGQZ010007154.1:2502174-2561976 GCA_903798205.1 Danio tinwini
TTAAGTCAAGCATTTGTGTTTTTCATGTCTGTTCATGTGTGTGTTTAAAAATAGCTTCTCAAGCAGCCAATAATAGCGCAGTAACAAGTGCCCGTCTTCAACCGACGTCGTTCACATTTGTCCAAGGAAGACGAGGGCGTCAGGCCACATTTGCTTTCAGTGCTGGCATTTGCAGTGAATCACGGCGCTATTTCAGATTAGTGCCTATGCCTAAATGAGTCTTTTGACCACGCTAGAATGACCTCAGTTAAATCAAAGACTTTCGACTGGTCTGAGCAATTTAAAAACTGCTCTTTGCCTGAGGATATAATTTTGGTGTATAATTTTTTTTGTAAAATTAACGCTTGACATGTTTTTTTGTCCAGTTAGGCTGTTAATAACCTATAAATAATGGGCTGTGTGTTAAGATCTCAACCACTCAAGCACAAATACTGTTTTTTAGACCAAAATGCAGTGGTAACAATGAAGTACAGTATTATGTGGTCATATTTAGTTTTAAAGAGTCTTTAAATGTGGTTTTCTGCTCCTTGTCTGATAACAGAACAACAATTTGGAACGAGCTCTTGACTGGATTTTCACACACCCCGACTGTGAGGATGAGAGCGAAGCTATGTCAGACACAGCAGATACAGAGCCGAACGATAACAGCTTCTCAAACGCCAACGCCCACACTGACTCCTCACTGTCTCCAGATCAGGATCTGTCTAGCCCACGAGTCAGAGACGGACCTGGCCGTAAGTGCTCACTGAATGCTGAATTCAGCAAACATATACTGAGGGTTACACTGTTTCAACACATTAGCTATACACCTCCATGCAAAGTAGCAAAATTAGCTTGTATTATTTAAATATCCCATACATTATTTTTAGTGAATTAATTTGTTTATACAGCAACTAAAAATTACATTCATTATTATACTTTTTTGCACACACAACAATGGTCAAAATGATACCCGTGACTAAAAATGCTGTATTATGCATGCCAGGCCAGTAGATGGCGATGCCACTTTATGAAGAAACACCACACTTCAGCGCACATATGATCATGTAGTTAAATCACAATTTTTTTTACAGCATTGTTTTTGTAATTCACACCAAAACAAGTAAAAAAAAAGAAAAAAAAATGCACTGGCTTTAGAGAAATTGTGTTTTTTGTTAATTATTGCCTTAAAGGGATAGTTCACCCAAAAATGAAATGTACTCACTGTTTAGTTAATATCAACTGGTTTTAAACCTTTATGGGTTTTTTCTTCTGTTGAACACAAAAGAAGATATTTTAAAGAATGCTGAAAACATGTAAACATTAACTTCCATAGTAGAAAAAACAAATACGTTGGAGATTAATGGTTGCAGGTTTACGCCTGTTTCACACCGCAAGCGAGAGCAGAGCATGAGCAGCACGTGCACATTGCATATGGAAAGCAGAAACAGCAAACAGGCGTTTGCCTTTCACACCAGCTGCGTCAGCAGTGCGCAGTGGATCGTCAGCTTTTGCACATATCAACCTATCCCTGTCTATTCTATCTAGTTACATATCTATCTATGTATCTATCTATCTACCTATCTATCTATCTATCTATCTATCTATCTATCTATCTGTCTGTCTGTCTGTCTGTCTGTCTGTCTGTCTGTCTGTCTGTCTGTTTGTCTGTCTATAAATACACTTTTTTTTTACTTTTCATCTGCACCAAGACCTGCGGCAACTTCCTTACCTGCAAGTCTTTATTTTACAAATTAGACCTATATAGATCCTAATAAACTGTTTCTCACGCTCTATGAGAAGTGTCTTTCATGTATTTTGAGGTGCACTAGGTGAGAAGACAATCGCCTGTGATGTCATGTAATTTTGTTTTTTATTGCCAGGATGATGTAGGCCTATGGTTATGATAATATTTATACAATATAGTTATAATGATATTTATACATGATCAAACTAGTGTGCAACTTAAGCAAAACTTATACTAATTGTTTTAGATTTGGTTTTGTAGTTCGGGCCCAAATAAAGATTTGTTGCTGTTTTTAACCGTTTAAGTTAATTTGATTGAATATATAAAAATCAGTGGATATTATTGATGCGTTTAATGGATAAAATTGCTACTTTTTCCTGTCGTTCAATGTGTTTTGGCCATTATCAATGCACTGTCACTTTAATTGAGCGTGAGCAGCGTGGCAAAAATAGACCCAGTGCCGAAACTATCGCGGCACTGCTGCTTCAGCAATGCTTGCGCCTCGCGCTGATGAGCTGCTTCTGCATGCATTATAAAAGCTCTAATTTGTTAACATGGACACCGAAAAAAAACTTGCAGTGTGAAACAAGCTTTAGAGCTTGATTTGAAGATTTGAAACAAGGGTGAATAAATGTTTACAGAATGTCGTTTTGCGTGAACTATCCCTTTAAAGGAACTGTTCACTGTCACCCAAAGATGAAAGTTTACTCACCATTTAACTGAGCCAGTGACTTCAATAGTAGGAAAAAATAGTATAGATTTCATTGACTACAGGTTTCAGACATTCTTTAAAATTTAGTCTTTTGCATCAAACAGAAAAAAACAAACAGAAGGTGAGATATGACATAATTAACATTTTTAGATCAATTATCCCTTAACACTGTTTTCATCACATGTTCTCAAGTGACCCAGATTGTCTTTTTATTCTGAGAAACTGGTGTGAATTATCTTGAAAACCACTGTAGCTCTTTTTCGTCATAACAATTGAATTAATTATAAAAAATATATAAAATAAAAACAAGAAAAGCAAACAAATTGTGTGGAAACATATTTCATTTCTGGTTTCTTTTCTTTCTCCAAGGTTACGAACTGTTTGCTTTCATCAGTCACATGGGAACATCCACAATGTCTGGCCATTATGTGTGTCATATCAAAAAAGAGGGCAGGTATGCTGATTATAATGTGTGGTTTTTATTTGCAATCAGGCTGTTATTGGTTACATTCAGCTTGTGGATGGATTGATTGCTGAAAACATTTGAAAACAACAAGTGATTTGTGCCTGTCAACAGCAAGTGATGATGTATGCTAGAAAATGTATATATAAAAATGTTATTCGAAAGTTTAAATGTTTTAAAAATGTTGTGGTTGATTAGTATGGTGGAAGTGTAGTTATTAATTAATAATACTCTATATTTAAATCCATAATTACATTGTAACAGGGACACTGAAAAAACCATGTGGATTATATAAAACAGAACTGCCATTTGGTAGGAAAGAAAAAATTTAATAAAATCAAAATTGAAGTTTTTTTAGGAGTTAGTATCATTAGGTAGAATCTACCATGCCATGACAAAATTAGCAAGTTTTACAAAGTTTGTTGGTTTTGGCAAAGTGAATCATTTGTCATCATAATTCAATGTCTCATAAAATCTTCTGACCAATCAGATCCTCTCTAGTATTTAATAAATCCCACCCCTTTGAAGATACTGCTGCTCAAATCGGTCATCACTTCAAAGAGCATTCAATATCACACTTGCAGCAGTGTGATATGGCTGTATTTCGGCACTGGTGGAAGGCGTGCCCACCAGTGATGATACACAGCCATATCCCACTGCTACGAGTGTAATATTGCATTTATACAACAGTTTGACAGCATAATTGTGTATATAATAAAAAAAATTAAACATGGAGAGTGTTACGGCCCAAAACTGGCTCGCATGTCAACCTCAAGGTTTGAGCCGAAACATAATGTACACAGACGCTTGAATTAATTGATTGACGTCCCGTCAATAAATCTTTTATTCTCAATAAATCAAATGTTTCAAAAGATACGACAGAATATAAACAAAAATCATGTAGACAGGTAGGGTAGCTAAGAAAACAGGTCCCTGACTACAACTGTTTTAAAATGAACAAATCTTACCTATTCCTCCCGAAAAAAGGAATATAAACAGGTGAGTCTTCCGGACCACTGCTTTCCTTCACTAAACTAAATAAATACAAAAATGTGCCTATGAAAAAAAATCCACTACCTGCTACGAAAAACAAAGTATCAAAATAAACAAACTAGAGAACACATTGGGAAAATTAAAGAATAAAAAAATTTAACTAGAACCGAAACCCTAAAGAGAGCGACATGTATACCGATCCTGGCCCGCGGAGCGGCGTCAGCCAGACCGTTCGAGCGCAGGCCACCACCAAGCGTTGAGAGAGGGAGAGAAAGAAAGAGCGAGGCTGAGCCGCCATTGCCGGCAGCCTTAAATACAAGAAATCCCGGTGACGTCACCAGCGTCAACCAATCCTGGAAGAGCCGTGTGAAACTCCACCTACAACTCAAATAGGCACAAGCATACAGCCGCAACAAATTAAATAAATAAAATAAAACACAGACCCGCAAAACAGAGAGTGTCAAAAATCCTTAAGAAACTTCTTTCTTCCGCCATTCCTTCACATCTGCAGCTAAAGTCAGAACAGTAGAAACCGTTGCTACTTTACAAATGTCACTTTGGAGCTAGTGTTTGAAAGATTCTCTAGCGTAATGTCCAAAGTGATGACAAAACAGGTGATTTTAACATTATAACACTGAACAGCATGAAATGCCATCAATCTACAGAGATTTCCCAGTATTTCTCTGTCCCAGTATCTCTCTGTTTTATATTGTAGTGCCTATTTTTTGTTTTATATTGTATTTTGTAGTCTATTTATACCATAGTAATCCAGTAGTGTTTGCTTTGCTTTGGCTTTTTCAGTGTAAATTATTGTGAAATCCCAACTCTGGTGCTCATGACGACCTAAGTTTGATTTCTGCCTTGCGATCCTTTGCCGATCCTTCTTCTCTCTCTGCTCCCCATGTTTTCCTGTCAATTCTCCAAAGTGTCCTGTCAATTAAAGGTGAAAACCCCGAAAAAATAATTATAAAAAAAAGTGACATTGTGTCTTCAGTTTCGCACTCAGGCGCGCTTTGCATACACATTACAAGCGCACTGCACCAAAGCTCAACCGAACTGCACTGTGGCACACCTCTTCCAACCAAAATTGAACCGTGCCTGGGCCCGATTCAGAGCACTCACACTTGTCAAATGAGCTGGGAAGCGCACCTGGGCATGGTTCGGATAGCAAAGTGTGAGTGCACCCAAAATGTATTGAACCCATTTGATTTATGCAGAAGCTGTGTTCTGAAGCAGAGCAGACTCAGTACTACTATATGTTTTGACAGTCATGAGCTTGATGTGCTTGAACAGCTTTGAATGGCAGAGTTGCTAGATAAAGGGAATGCTATTGGCTGCTTTTGAAAAAGGGGAGGAGCTGTCTTCCATTTCAGTTAAGATCTTGTCAAACATCAAATAAAAATCCACATTTAAAAGCATTTCAAGGGACCTTTAACAAATGATATGTTATAGCAACAGGTTACCATATTTCTAATGCAAAATTAAATTACATTATATGAATAATAATAAAATTTAAAGTTTGCTTAATGTTTTCTCTAAATTATGTACATTTTTGATTCAGAAAAGATGACTATAATTAGAAAGAATGACTATAAATGTAAAAAATGTAATGAAAAAAATGTACAATTATATTTTAATAAACAATTATGTATTAAAAACATTTTAAATGGGGAAAATTGTAGTAAAAACTATTCATGTAAATATGTGTAAATACATTTGATTTGATTTATTTATTTATTTTTTTTACTTTCCTAGATGGCTGATTTACAATGACCACAAAGTATGTTTGTCAGAGAGGCCCCCTAAAGACTTGGGCTACATGTACTTTTACCGGCGCCTGTCAAGCTGCTAAATCTGGACCTTCACAACCTTATGCACAGCCGTTTGGCCAGAGAGGTGTGTGTGAAGCTCCACTGACACTGCTGGAAACTATAAGCATTTACACCTGTGAGAAGAAGAGAGGAACCTCACAGTCCCTGCCAAAACCCGCACAGAGGCGCAAACCACAGCAGCGCTCCTGCGGGGAACAGTGTGTGTGTTGTCTGTCTGACTTTTGTTTATTCGTTCGTCTTGCGTCTGCTTTAAAGGTACAGTGGGGTGCGTGCAATTTTAGGTATGCAGATTATTTTCCTAATATATTCTCAGATTATTGGTTATATTTCTCTTTGAATACTTTAAGCTCCTGTGTCAGTATTTCCAATACATACTTTTTTTTAAATATAACGTGTGCCTGCATTTGCAAATATTACTGCCATTTCAGCAGAATGTACTTAAATTGTAATGCATTTAATGTATGAAAAACACAGAATAGATTTCAAATAAGATTTCTCAAAATCTAAAGCATTGTTTTTGCAGGCATGTATGGTAAAATATTAGATAATAGTCTTTATTTGGTTGGTCTTAGTTTGCTGTTAAAAATATTCTGACATTGGGATTGGTCCGTATTTGTGGCATCATCAACTGATTCTTTATTTGAATCTATATTTCAAGTGTCTGCTCCCCAACAGCAAAAGTTTGTCCAGTTACTATAGCTTTAGGCAGAAGTGAACTTTAAATGGACAGTTCACCCAAAATTCAGATTTGCTGTTAATTTACTTAGACTTATAGGTCATTAAAGACGTACAGTAGGATACTCTTTTCTTCAGTAGAATCCTAAAGATTTGTTTAGGTCCTTGGTGATTTATAAAATGCAAGTCAATGGACTTAGAGACAAAAAAAAAAATGAAAGATATATTTATATATTATGTATACAGACAAAAAATATGGTACATGTCTCCTGATGGTATATTGGCATCTTATGAAGTGAAATGATTCATTTCTATGAATCCACAGCCACTATAGGAGGCTCACACTACAAACTGAGGTGAATGTGCTCAGGACTGTTTGCTGAGGTTGTGAATTTAAAGTGGCATAAAAAAAAGCTTGCTACAACTAGTCATTTTGCTTTACATGGACATCTTGACTCTATGTCAGGAGCCATGGGTATGAGTTAGTTTTGACTGTGTATTTTATTTGGACTCTCAAAGCTCTGGTAGCTGTTAAATTTTATGATTCACCAAGGATCAGTTTCAGCAAAAAAAAAAAAAAAAGTTGTTAATGTTTTGCTAAAGAAGAAAAAATGCCACACACAGATGTTTATTAATGTTTGATTAATGTTTGGGTGAATATCCCTTTAGTGTTTTTGATTATAATTGAAGAACACTAAGCTTTATTTATTGGCATGACTTTAAAGTTACATTTGTACTCCTTGGAGTTCATTTCATGTCTATTTGAATACCCAAACACTTAAAAAAAAACTACCTTTTTTCCATATTTTAAGGATTTTTGATATAACTCCCATCAATCTGTGACACAATATGAATAATTCACACACAAAAAACTTCAGTTTTTACAGCCATGTCTACTGAAATATTGGACTATTGTCCACGGTTTTGCTATTAGATATTTTTTCTAAAATTTGGATTTGATCTGTACACATGGCATTATTTTGCAATCCTTTAAAAGACTTTTTTATTTGCAATATAATCACATTCAATTTAAGATTCAGTAATAGCTTTCACTCATTCTATGATAGCTGACCTGAAAATGCATCGACATCACATAATCATGCAATGTTCAAGTGCTTTACTTTGCTCATATTACAGTTTAAAGACTGCGATGCATTTAAAACATCCAGTCTTCAAGAATGTAAAACTATTTTTTTATTCTGTACCTAAGCAATATGTTATGACTTACTGCATAGTTCAGAAATATATGCAGTGTCATACATAAAACTATCTCAGATATGTGAATGTACTGGTGCTCAGTGTTACCAAATCTCAAGTTTTATGACATATCGGACAAACCTGACTCTGCCTTCATTCAAACCCTTTATTTTTCAGACAAATCATTCAGACAAAACCTGAATATGTTCTCTGCGAGTATCTTTAAAACTGATTTATTATGCCTTGAGCTTGAGTGTGAAGTTTAGGGCTGAATTAAAGTTGAATAATTTTATGATGTTGTAGATTGTACCCTGTCATGTTTCTTTCTATTGTGCACTACCTGTTATGTTGGGAGTTCAGTGTCTTTGTGTCCATCCGAGGTCCTCTCTCTCTTTCTCTCCTTCTATTTCTTACTTTAAATGAATATTCATATCCTTTTTTCCTTCTCATTTTCCCGATTTTTCTTCCCGATCTCTTTTTGTTTCTATATTGGGTGTGAAAGTGGATGCTTTTACCTCACCTTTCTCAAATATGCCTTTTTTTCAGAATGTGCACTAAACTCAGAGGTTAGTCAGTTGACATTTTGCTATTTTTATGGATCTTTAGCAGGTTCTGTTTTTCATGGAACTGAAGGTCATGTGGTACGTTTTTATTTTTATTTAATTTTTTGCTAAAAAGGTGCGCCAGTTCTGTAGTTACTATACAAATTTGCCTTCTTGTTTGTTATAATTTTTTTTAAATGGATTTTCTGATCCATATATTGTTTAGAAACACACAATCATGGCAAATGTGGGAATCCTCATTCAAAAATCTGTTCAAACATACTTGTGACTCTCATAATGTTTGGATTGTTCAATAAAATCCGCAATTGTTCACCTGTGCCATTTTCATAGTTTTTAAATACATTGAAAATACTATTTGGATTCATGGTGGGAAGAAGGCTAAATTACACTGTAAAAAAATGCTGTAAAATTTGCCAGCCGATTTGAATGAGTGTTATTAGTGGTTATCAGCTGATAGATATGGGCCAGTAGGAGCCTTCTGCGCCTACTGGTAGGCTCAGAAGGCTGTTATCGTCCTTCCACATGGTTAATCAGCTATAGATAACATATGACCCCGGCCAGAAGTAAACAAGAATTATTTATATTATTTATTAAATTTTCCCATGACTTGTATTTTTTTTACGTCTACCCCTACCTCCAACCCTAAACCCAACCGTCACAGTAATGTAAAAACAGATCTGGATCTGGAGTCTTTTCTATTAATATAGATGATTAACCATGTGTATGGATGATAACAGCCTTCTAGGCACAGAGGGCCTCTACTGGCCCATATCTATCAGCTGATATCCACTGACAACGCCTATTCAATCAAGTGATAACATTCGAAGCGGATGAATTTACAGCATTACTGGCAATTTTGCACTTTATTACTGGCAAAAATTTACAAGGGCAATTACAACTGTGCTATAAATCTACAGCACAAATGGAATCGTTAATTTACAGTTTGCTTGTAAATTTTTGCCAGTAATACAGTGCAAAATTGCCAGTAGTGCTGTAAATTTTATTGCACATTTTACAGCAATTTTTTTTACAGTGTACAAACAGAAAGCTGAATAAATAAGCTTTTCATTGATTTATGAACAATATTTGGCATATTTTACAAATATTAGAAATGTTACTACAAATATTAGAATATTAGAAAATATGTAATTTGAAGGTTTAAAAAAAATCCAAATACTAAGAATGTTTTTCCAAATTATATTGTCCAAATTAAATTGTCCAAATTAAGTTCTTAGCAATTGATATTACTAATCAAATATTAAGTTTTGATATATTTGTCATAAGAAATGTTTGACACACTAAATTTTTTAATTGAATCAAATGAAATGTTTTTGTCATTTCAGCTTACATCAATCAAACTGACTAAAATATTAGGTTAAACTTTTCAAAACCTATAAAAATGAGTTGAAACCTGATTAAAATAAATTAAAGCAATGTATAAACATTTGGGGTGACACGGGGGGCTCAGTGGTTAATACTGTCGCCGCACAGCAAGAAGGTCACTGGTTTGAGTTCCGACTGGATTAGTTGTCATTTTTGTGTGAAGTTTGCATTTTCTCCCCATGTTCTCGTGGGTTTCCTCCGAGTGCTTCGGTTTCCCCCACAGTCCAAAGACATGTGCTATAGGTGAATTGAATAGACTTAATAGGCTGTAGTGTATGTTTATATGTGTGTGTGTGTGTGTGTGTGTGTGTGTGTGAATGAGTGTGTATGGATGTTTCCCAGTACTGGTTCGTTCCGCTGTGGCAACCCCGGAATAATAAAGGGACTAAGCCGAAAAGAAAATGAATGAATGAATAAACATTTGTGTCATGACTTTTTGACATATGTTACAGTGCATCTTGAAGAAAAAATATCTTTACTTACTATTCTAATGATTTTTGGCATAAAAGAAAAAATGAAAACAACAAACCAGACAAATCTTATAACAATATTTTATTTTAAAAGATAACTTTTATATGTGCATCTACCCTTTAAATACAGTGCCAGAGTTATTAAAGCCCTTGTTTCCGAGGAAGAAATTCAGAAACGCAGCTCTGAATGATGACGTATGTCCCAGTCTCTAATTCTAAAGGCTTTAGTAAATCTGGCTGTTGCAATAGTGATATATGACTACAAAGAACGTCTTGTTGAGATTTTGCCCAGTGCATTGCAAAAACTGCATTTAATTTCTGAATATTTTACGGTAATGCCGTATATTCTTCAGATCAATATATATATATATTTTGAAATGCAAAATATTGTGATTACAGTGCTATATAAGTCATATAAATGAAGGGTATAGATTAAAATAGGCATGTCAAGTTCATGCATATAAATACCTCTACAGCATTCAAAAAAATAAGTATATTCGGCATGCGGTCATACATTAGGAGTTTTTCTGGAGCATGAATTCATCTAGACAATCACACCTGAGATTGTACAAAGTTCTAGAAAAGGGAGGTTTGGCCTCAGGCATGAGAGAATCTACAGTGTCTACTGTAACATTCAGCTACAAAGCACAAGCCTGTTCTAACTGTATCGATAGCATATACAGGACTTTTCAAAGAGTTTCAGATAGAGAATAAGTAAGAAATACATAGCGCAGTGATTAAATAAATGGAACAACAATTCATAAATTAATAACACTTGATAATGGATGCTTGAACTGCTTTGCATGCTTTTTTCATAAATATTTGAAATCAACTCTTGCAGTTAGTGAGGGAATAATGACGATACAAATAAAAGCTCGGCTGGATCACAAAGTCGTTTGAAATAAGATACTTAATACGTAAAGTTAAACAGACTTGATCTGAAAGTGCAGATTTTCTACCCTCTATGCACAAGTTTACACCAAAAAGTCACAATGCAATTAAAGCTTTTCTGGTGCTTCAGGCTTTTCTTCTACTTCCAGCTGCATGAAGGGGAAAAATATGTTTTGCATAGCATTTTAAAATCATTAGTCTATGTACTGACTTTTTATGAGGCGCACATGCAACATTAAGTACTGGCGTGTTCACGCTAATGAGCAAAATGAAAAGTCATGCAATCTGGAGATCTATAATAACGCTGCCTTCACTTGCTATAGGACATTTCAGGAACACTTTATTTTAAAGTTGCCCTTGTTACATGTTCTATTCACTTACTACTAAGTACATGTAATTAATTTATATTACTCAGTAGTATAGTTGCACTGAAACAAGGACACTTTAAAGGAAAGGTTAAAGGGTTGACTTTTCTGTTTGTGAATCCATTCAGCTGATCTCCAGGTCTGGCAAGAGCACTTTTAGTTTAGTTTAGCCTAGCTTAGCATAAATCATTAATTCGGATTAGACCATTAGCATCTCGCTCCAAACAATAATTTAATAAAATAAAAAATAAAAATTCTTATAAAGGGTGACTTCTGTAGTTACATCATGTACTAAGACTGATGGAAAATGACTAATATATGGCTAAGTATACTTTCATTTCAGCGTAATAATCAAGAAACTGATGTCATACTATGGCTGCAGCAGGCGCTATGATATTAAGCCAGTTATGCCATGATCCCTTGATTTAAAAGATTCAAAAAAAAAAAAAAAAGAATCTGTAACAAAATAATTGTTTTTTTTGAGCAGGATGCTAAAAGTATAATCCGTCAGTGGTCCAATCTCATTGAGTGATTTATAGTAGAGTAAGCTTTCTTTTTTTTCTCATATCCTTTAAACCTGTTTTAACATATTTTTAATGTTTTAATCATTTTCATTTTTCCCAGTGTTGGGTTGCGGCTGAAAGAGCATCTTCTGCGTAAAACATATGCTGGAATAGTTGGTGGTTCATTCCACTGAGGTGACCCCTGATAAATAAGGGACTAAGCCAAAGGAAAATGAATGAATGAATAATTTTTATCCTTCATTATATTTATATCTTATACATGTTGTATTTTTTTTATTATTATTCTTGTTTATTTAAAGCACTTTGAATTACCATTGTGTATGAAATGTGCTATCAATAATGCCCTGCCTACGCTGGGCTAAAAGTGCTCCCTCCAGACCTGGACATCAGCCGAATAGATGGTTTAATTCAAAGTTAAATTTGTAAAATGAGTCTATTTCTCACCCTCAAAAGTGAAGCGTTCCTTTAAAATAAAGTGCAACTGAAATTTCTCACTTGCGAAGTTTATACTTCGTGCTGTCATATACAATTTGGAAACATGAAAGATATCATATGGCAAGATGATATAACATTAAATTATTTCAAATATATCATTTATTTTCATGAAAATATTACTTACTGCTTAGCTACTACTTATTCATTAGATACTAGTGTTTAGTTGAACTATTCTGCTCTGGATATAGTCTAATATTGACTAATATTTAAATAGATTTTGTAATAAGTATTTATCTTATAGTTGTACTTAATAATTAAATATGTTTCATTTAATTCAAGTACTTTTTATAATAGATAATATTAGTTATTTTTAGGTATATAGTATAGCATGTAGTAGACACTAACGCCTGCTTCACACTGCACGAGCGAGCAGAGAGCGTGAGCAACATGTGCACATCGCATATGAAGAGCAGAAGCAGTGAACAGGCAACTTCCATGTTGTTTTCTTAACCTGCAAGTCTTTATTTTACAAATGATATAGATCCTAAAGAACTGTTTGCTTCTCACGCTCTATGAGGAGTGTCATTCATGTTTTTAAGGTGCACTCGATCAGAAGACAATTTCGTTTTTGATTGTAAGCATGATGTAGGCCTATAATTATAATATTTATACAGTATAGTTACAATGATATTTATACATGATCAAACTAGTGTGCAACTTAAGCAAAACTAATGCAAAATTTGTTTTAAATTTGGTTTTGTAGTTCAGGCCCAAATAAAAATTTGTTAAATTTTTTAAAATCTTTTAAGTTCATTTAATTGACTATATAAAAATCTGTGGATACTATCAATGCATTTATTGGATACATTTGCTACTTTTTACTGTCATTCAATGTGTTTTTGGTCATCATCAATGCACTGTCACTTTAATTGAGCGCTCATGCTCTGTGCTGACGTGTTGCTTCTGTGTGCAGTATGAAAGCTTTAATCTGTTAACATGGATGCTGAAAAAACACATGTGCATGTGCCATGTGAAACAGCTGTAAGTATCTTCTGTTGCTAGTATCACTTCTCATTTTATTAGTCACAATGTCTTTTACTGGTCTTTTGACTAGTCAGTTCCATTATCAGTCAAAACAAAAACATCACTAGTAACATTTGGAATAAGTATTAGTATTGAATATCTGTGCATTATTATGTATTGAATGTGTACATTAGTCTAATGGATAAATAAAAATAAGTACTATTAGATAATTATTAATAAATGTAGATATTCAGTATATTTGTACATGTATAAAAATATATAAAAGTCACAATTGGTAAGCATAACATTCAGAACTGAGTAGTTCCTATTTAAATGTAAAAATGCACATGTGCTAATAAAATAGGATAGTGAAAATAATGCCAAGTGTATCCTTAGACTTAGCATTTGTTTACTCTCTGATGATTTGAAGTGCTAACTTTTTTATAAAAGCATCTGCTAAATGAGTAAATGTAATATTTAATAAATAAGTATTAGTATCTAATGAATACTTGGTACTAATATGTAAAAAAGATACCAGTCACTTCTGGAATGGATACAAGTCTGAGCTAAATAACAGATTCCAAGCCATTGGAATACATTCTAAGTATTAAAAATATTAAATGTGTTTTCTAGTAACAAAGAATAGTTGCAAGTTACTATGCTGAAATAAGTACTAGGATGTTTTGATTTTAAATAAGTCATAGTATGTAACACTTAAGAACTAGTACCTAAAGATAAGCACTAGCTAGTGAATAAGTATTGGTACTTATTAGAATAAACAGTAGCTGAAAATCTGAATTCTTATCATGAAAATACACACTTTTTTTAAGGGTTAAATGTTATACAGCTTGCCATATTCGCCAGGTTAATGTGATCCATGTTTTCAAATGTGATCATACAGATTTCACAGGAAAAAAAAGAATCAAAAACTACAATTTATGTTTCACATTTTAACATGTGAAGTTCATGTGCTTTATCTTTCTCTTAATTCATACTGTTTTCAGAGAATTTCAAGTTTGCGTCTCATGATTGTAAGTAGGAATAAAGTCTGAAATGCGTGGCAAAAGCAAGCTTCCATATGAATGCAGCTTTAGAGGGCATTCATGTACAATTTCTCTCATATTTATAATAAATCTGATAGCACATGAAGGCAGCATAAATGAGCAACAATGACAGTATCAGGGTATAAAACTCATATAATCATAAATATTTTGGCTTAGATTTTGGGCAGCATTTGTTTTTGTTTTTTCAAAAACACAAAAGACACTTGTTTTCCTGTCGAATCTAGATTGATATTGCGGGGCAGTATACATGAATTCCCTGCACTGAATTCAGAAAAATAAGCAGTAGGCCTATTCCACTTTAAAGATGTGGTATGTTTTACAAAAAAAAAGAAAAAAAAGACCTTGATGAAACGTAGACTTCGATTTCAGTTTTATCAAGAGGTCAAAGTATGGCAAGGAATGGCTTTTATCTAATATCATACTGATAACATCTCAGTAACTTATTTTACATGCATGATAAGTAAGGCTTTTTAAAATCTGGTCTGCAAGCTCCAGGAAATAAAGGGGGGGGGGGGGGGCGATGCAGCCGAGATCAGGCGAGGAGTGTCCAGGTTTCAACCAAGTGCCACCAAAATCCAAAAAATAAACAAATAAATAAAACGACCTCACCATCTCAAATAAAGAGTGCAATTCAACCAACGCATGAAGTCTACGTAATACAGTACAACTAATCAATGTGGAGTCAGTCTTGTTCTTGCGCATTTATAGTCTGCGTTCCTTTCATCAGTTTTACAAGTCAAAACAGATTTTCTTCTGTAGCAGGACTAGCTGATATTTTTCTCTAAGGCATACTTGTACAATCTTTACCCGGCGTTGTGCTCTTAATCTTAAACTGATGTGCAAATCTATTAAAAATAGTATCATCCAGCACTCAGTTCTCAGGAATGTAAAGGTGCTCTGCGGAAAAAAGAAAAGAAACAAAGTTGCTTTTTGACAACGTTGGTCTCATAAAGGACTTTGGATGTTGGCCATGTTTAAAGGGTTTCCTCTCTCACATGTCCAGGTTGAAAGCTCTCATTAGTAAATCCAGATCTCCGATGTTAGCAGCTTGAAAGAGCTCTGGCTGGTCCAGCATGGAGAGAGCGATCCGCAGCGCTGCCCAGATGTTCCCAGACATCACCTGGTGGGAAAGCTGACGACTCCTGCTCTTCCTCTGCAGACTAAGAGCCGTCAGGAAATTACTGGCTGCCTCCCTGCAAGTTCAACATGAAAAATAAAAAGATGTTTCTGAAAAGTACAGAAACTTCCAGCATATCTTTCCTCTTCTTGACTAATTTAAAGGTATGCCTATACCTAGGCATAGCTGAATAGACTATTTCAATGTGGTGATGTCATTGGTCCATAAATAGTTACTGCTTGTTACTGTTTCATAACTGTAACAAGAGGAAATTCAATCATAACTTCATGTTAAAACAGCTTTCATAACGTTATTTATCAATATGTGGCTCTTTTTGGATTCACGGAAGCTATAGAAATAAAAATGTAGAACAGGAAATACGTTGGGAATATTGTTTTTGTTTACATCCCTCAAAATGGTCTATAATGCAATTTCAGTACATAGAAATGGAATGCTATGAGACTCAAACTCCATTGTTTATACTTTCTCATGTTAATCCAGTGAGTGTAAAATCAAGGTGAAAAACATTTCAGTATCACTACTACTGTATGGATGCTCCCGGCTGTGTTTAATTGGTCACGACAGTTCATAAAGCAACCCAGGCTCATTTCTGGGGGAGTGCCAAATACGTCCCAGGACCTACATTTTTTTGCAGTTCCTGTATTCACAAATCCACCAGAGGCCGGTGTGTACGCTTTTTTAGATCTCAAATTTCTCTCACGAGTGACATTCATGACTGCTCTGTTGCATAAATCCACCAGAGGGCGATTGACTGACCGACCGACTGACCCAACCAATAGTGTTTTCAAAAGCACAGATTGACCCACCCACTTCCTTTAACCTAACCGACAGTTTTAAAAAGCAATCTAGAAAAAGAAAAGCCCTTGCCTGATTTTTACCACGTGTTACCACATTCTCACTCTGTTATTTACATGTTTATTTTATTTTTTGGCTTCTGTTTTTGTCTTATCTGCTTTCTGGAACATCGTCATGGTCAACTCCTCTCTGCGTCTGAAGTTCACCGACGTACATGGCGAGCTAACTGGAAAAACTGGTAACAGCAGGAAAGGCGTCCATATGGAGGTAAGCAGTCAGCTGGTAAGTGCGAAAATGTATGTAGCATTCGGTCTAAAGTTGAAATGCAGCCATACGTACCTCTGGCTACACAATTTGCGATTTCAAGAAATGTATATACTGTAGGGCTACATTTTCAGAATGAGCCTATGTTGCAATAAAGCCAGGCTATTAAAAATAAAAGCATTTTAAAAAAGGCCAAAGGTTTTCAAAAAAGCAATGATGCTAAAAATTAGGGGTGTCAAAATTATGTTTCTTTGGCGATGCGGATGCGGACCGGTTCAGTAATGGATCCTAACCGGTTATTACGTACTGACTTCATTTATCTCATATGCGCTATGTCGCAGTGGCTTACTATGACAAGAGAGGTGAGCGCAAGTATTTACAACACCGCAGCTACTTAAAAATGCAGAAACTCTGCACAATTCACTGCGTGAGTGTTTGCTGGACAGTCGTTTACTGTCCTTGAAGTTACAGCAGAAGCCCTGTTTCATTGCTATGGAGAAAAGGAAAGTAAACTCTATTTCTCTCTCTCTCTCTCTCTCTCTCTCTCACTGTGGCTTTTTGACCTGCTGGCGTGACGTTTCCTCTCCTCTCGGCTGTTACAGCATTACTTCTGGCACCAGACACGAGCGTGTCTGCAGAGAAAGTTTTCTCCTCTGCTTCTATCACGGATCCGCTGTGATCTGTTTATCAGTGTCACATATCACTAAACACTGATAAGGGATGAACACGCTCAGCCCTTTCTGTGAACGCGTGACCAATTATCGGGGTGTAAGAACTCGTTCGACAGGATAAAACAAGCGAGATATTTACATTTGTTTATTTGCTATAAATGCTCATGTTGTTCTGTGCATGTACTTGAGTTTTTAAAGGTACAGTTCATATATCTGACTGCTTGCATTAAAGGACAAAATTGTATTAAAAAATAAATATATTTCTATATTTTTCTTGTGCTGTGAAGTAAAACATCTAATTGTGTATGGAAAGCATCGTCAATGAACCATGATGCACAAAGATATCGAATTAAACCGAATGCATGGCATGATAATTGTAACCAAAGCGAACCATGAGACCAGTGTAGGTTCACACCTCTACTAAAAATGATATTATATTTTATACTGTGGCTCTGTTGAATGCTTGATTCTGTTTGGAAGGTGTGTTATATTAATAAAGTATGTTATATATTTAACCAAAAGTTGAGGATAACACTTTGCTCATGTGTTAATCACAAACCTGTGAGCGCCCATGTTAATGCAGCTGATGCCGAGGTTGTAACGTGAGCGGATGAAGCCAGGCTGGAGCTCCAGGGCTTTGGTATAGGCCTCCACTGCTTCCTCGCTGCGATCTCCATTAGCCAGCGTCGCCCCCAGCCGATTCCACAGCAGGTAGTCCTGTACACACCAACGGCACAAAAAATCCCTCCGGCTCAGTGTCAGGGATCAAAATAATTATCACATTGCACATGACAGATTACGCCATTACATGTGACTATGTTTAATACCATTAAGTGATGATCTGCTTATTCTTTTGGGATGAAAATATGAATTTGACCTTTATGTGCGGTGAAGCTGCATAAAACAGTGGTACAAAGAAGTCACAGAGCCTGCTACTAGACTTTCTCTTGCGCAATGCTATTATCTTTCATCGTATTCATGCTCTGAGCCCCCCAGCAGGCAAGCAGACATTACCAAGTCAAGCAGATGGGGAGGATTTTCGATTGAGTGTAAATGCAGTCTACACAGGGGGACAGAATTTGGCTTAGCAAGCATCAATCGTGGACAAGGTGACCCACAGGGTTCTGGAGTCAGCGCTCATGAATGGTAAAGCTCCCCTCAAGTTTCAAATGAACTGTTTCAAAGATTTCGGAGACACTTTAAAAGCCTCCAGTGATTTTTCCCTCCCTCTCTTCTTTGCCCTCTGCCTTCGGGGAGCAATTCCGTATGATTTAGTCCCAGTTTGTCAGCTGAGTACACTGACACATCTTTACACCAGAATGGAACCAGAGCCAGTTCACGACCAGGCGAACGAGAGCTTATCATAAACTGCCTGCATGCTTCTGCAGTGAACAATGATATAACACTCCTATGTGCTGCTTACTTCTCTACAGTAGTGTAAAGTAACAAATTACAAATACTCAGGAATTGTACTTTAGTACTAAACAAAGTCATTTAAAAATGTGTACTTTTACTTGAGTACACTTTCCTACAACCTGCAGACATTACTTTGTTTTTTTTCTTGCAGGGAAACTGATTGGACAAGTAGATTCCTGTCCATAAAATCGTCCTTAGAAAAAATGCATCAGACAGACTCACCTCAAAAAACATGGACGTTGTATAAACGCAGCAAAAATTGACATTTTAAAAGTGTCCAAGATGCAAAAAATACCATTGCTGGACACTCGTAGCTTGTTACTCAGTGTCCAAAGTGAATAATAAGCGTTAACATATTGTCTCAGCTAATTTCAACCCAAGCTCATTGGAGACATGTGCCCAGGTCTACATTTTTGAGAGCTGAGAAATATGTACCCTGGGCTACAAACTGTGCTTGCAGTTTTGGTCCCACTTTATTTTGATGGTTTGTTTGTTAAATTTAAGTTACATTGCATCTACATGCCAACTAATTCTCATTAGATTATAAGTAGACTGTTAGGTTGGGGTTGGGGTTAGTGTAAGTTGACATGTACTTGCAAAGTTTCTTATAGTCAGTAAAATGTTTGTTGAAGGAGTAGTATCAACAGATATTAAGCAGTCTACTAATACTCAAATGGATCATGAAGATAAAGTGTTACCGCAGTTTTTGTTTTCACAAGTTCATTAGAGGCCAGTGTGTAAATTTTTGACAATCTCAAATATGTTACTTGGGCACATTTTCCAAATATGAGCTATTACTCCTAAATCCACCAGAGGCCACTGTGTACATTTCTGTAAATCCCACCCGTTCCCTTCCCTAAACACAACCTATAGTGTTTCAAAAGCAAACTAGAAGAGAAAAGCCATTGTGGCTGCATGCTTTCACACTTTTTTGGGGGTTTGTTTTACCTCGTTCCTGGAACTATCCTTCGCTGTACTTGAACCTTGGTCTGCTCTGCTTTCCAAGTCTGACACAGTTCATGGTGAGATACTAAGTCACAACAAAGCGTCCATTTTACACACAAAATGCAGCCATATGTACCCCTGAGCCAATATTTCTTGGTTCTTAAAAATGTAGTTCTGAGCACATATTACAAATATCAATTTTTTGGCCTATAGATTACACAGATTTCGCTCTGTATGTAAATGCTTATTATAGACACATATACAGTTGAAGTCAGAATTATTAGCCCCCCTTTTAATTTTTTTTATCTTTTTTTTTTAACAGAGCAAGGACATTTTCACATTATGTCTGATAATATTTTGTCCTTCTGAAAAAGTCTTATTTGTTTTATTTCGGCTAGAAAAAAAGCAAATTTTTATTTTTTAAGAACCATTTTAAGGTCAAAACAATTAGCCCCCTTTTTTGCAATTGTCTACAGAGCAAACCATTGTTATTCAATAACTTGCCTAATTACCCTAAACTGCCTAGTTAACCTAATTTACCTAGTTAAGCTTTTAAATGCCACTTTAAGCTATATAGAAGTGTCTTAAAAATATCTAGTCAAATATTATTTACTTTCATCATGGCAAAGATAAAATAAATCAGTTATTAGAAATACGTTATTAAAACTATTATGCTTATAAATGTGTTAAAAAAACTCCTCTCCATTAAACAGAAATTGAGGAAAAAAATAAACAGGGGGCTAATAAATCATGGGGGCTAATAATTCTGACTTTAACTGTATGTGTTCTCAAATTAAATCAATCTCACAATTTAACTTACACTCAGAAACATCCTTCAAAGAAAAATATGTAAGCAACATTTTAATATGACTTTAATTTTAAAATTCGATTTATAAGGGTAACTAATTTTCACAGCATGATGCTCACAACTCACTACTCTTGAGTACTTTTAGAAGTGCTATTTTTTACTCAGTATTTAGAATTGTTGCTTTTACTCTACTTGCACTAGGGCTGGGCGATATGGCAAAAATGCAAACTCAATATTTTTTTCCATATTGAACAATAACGATAAATTTATTGATATAACGATAAATAGAAAAACAAATGCATTATATTTAAAAGTAATTTATTTTTTGTTGATCAGTTATCTAGAAAATAAACAAGAAGAACGAACATTTGAGGTGAAGTCAAGTACTCCATGGTCTGCAGCAAAAACAAAGAAATGGTAAGTTAAATACAATTATAATATAAATAAAGTAAAAGTGAATTATTTAGTTTCGAATAAATTTTTTTTACGTATGATCAAAAATAAAAGAGTAAATTAAAACAGTTTAAATAAAACAGTATATTAAACAGTTTTCAGCTGCGACAAAACCATTCATTGATCCGGCGTTTAATTAAATCGTTTGAACATTTTAACAGTTTAGACTAAGTAGTTAAAAGTTTGCATAACTAATGATTGATCTTATCAACCCACCCATAATTAAACATCATGTGGCCTACATTTTGATTACCTGACCCGCGTGCTAATGGCTGCACTAGCGGATATAACTGAGATTTATTAATTGTCTGCAGCTCCAACAGATATAACCGAGATCTGTGCATAACAGGGTTTATGCATCCCCTATATCAAGAGAGTGACTCCATAAGGTAATGTGAACTGCACACACTTGATTATTACTTTAATGTGTAAAGTTGTGGACGCATGTCACAGCACAAAGCATAACTTAACCTTTAAATGTCCAAGCTTAATTGGTCATTGATAAGGTTTATCAATTGAAAGGGTTACTGACAATCAATTGATCAACGAGTAAACGTTAACATCCCTAATATATAGTATGTGTATATATATATGCAGTTAACCAACATACCGCTAGATTTCTTGCTTTATCATGGCGGTAAGAAAAAATCAGTTACCGTCACAGCCCTATTGGTCACATATTGCTGCTGTGTGATTGGCTTTTAGATCAATATAGAGTAAAAATGTCCAGAGCTTATTATCGTTACTGAAATTAATTTGATCGCAATTCAATATGATATTGTTTATTGGCACTACATATTTAGGGGGCAAGTAATTGTACTTTTACTTCATATTTTATACTCCTTCCACTACTGTCTCTCTTTGACCCAAAATAGAGACCCAAATTATAGACCCTCTAATCCAGGAACTTGATCATGGAGGGCTGGTGTCCCTGCAGAGTTTTGCTCCAACACTAAACAAACTCACCTGAACAAGCTAATCAGTGTCTTCGAGATAAAAAGAAAGCTATAGCTACAGAAAAGAAAGCTACTAAGAAGCTACAGGGAGGTGGGCTTGATTAGGGTTGGAGCACAACTATGCAGGACACCGGCCCTCCAGGATCATGTTTGCCCCTCCCTGCAATCCCACTCCTGGAGGTCCAGTGTTTTACTTCAACCAGCTCCAACTCACTTGTATTATCCACTTGGTTCAGAAGGTTCTAGTGAATCTGAAGACTATGAATCTTAAGACTTCTTTTACTAAGGGGTAAAATTGGGACCCAATACAAATTCTACCCCTTATCCCTTTACCTTACAAATTTTCTTTAGCTTGAATGCATAGGGCTAAGGGGAAAGGGTAGATACCCCTTTGAACTGAGATTTTTCAGGACCACACTCGAAACCAAGGGGTAAGAAAATTTCCCAAAATAGACCAGCCACAACTGCACCATGAAGTAAAAAAATCCACAAATTTGTATTTTTTTTGTCATTATTAAAAAAATTTTTTTTAAAAAAACAAAGCTTTTTTTAATACAAAAAAAAAATATATAATAATAACAATAAAAAGCGCTAAAATAAAAACCTCCTATTATCCATAATAATAACTCCTGTATAGTAGTTCCACAACATTCTGACACTCGAGGACACTCGAAAATCCTGTCAGAGAAGTCTAGTGGCTGAGAATGAGCCTTTTACAATGTCTGCTATAATGTTAATGTTGTTTTTTGTATGTTTACATAGATGAATATGGCCACGGTGTAAATGCGCAGTATAGTTATGATCTTATTGCCACATTAGATCATTATGATAACATAATATATGCCTTCAGTGATTTCCTGAATATAAATACCAAAAAATAAAGCAACTAAAATAACTGCAGCAGTCGCAATCGTCTGATCTCATATGAAGCACGAGATTACGATGACACATGATGAGGTGTGCAGGTGCTGTAGTGCTGTTTCATTTCTTAGGGGTCAAATTTGAAGCCCTTCCCCTTCACACTCTGTTTTAAGGACAAAGAGGACGGGGTAGGTGTACAAAAATAGAATTGGGATTGGGCCTATGAATAGCTAGTAGGAGTTTAACCCTGCATGTAAGTGGTCCTGCCACAACAGGTCTGATTTGAGAGCCAAATCGTTTCGAGTACAAAAAATAGGCTTAGAGTGTCTCACACACTGGTCTTATTCAGGATTACTGCCCTCAAAGTATATATATATATATATATATATATATATATATATATTTTTTTTTTTTTTTTTTTTTTTTTAAAAAAAAAAAAAATTCCTTTAAACTATCCTGATTGCTCAGGAGCAGCTGTGATTGTAGCATATGTAATGAGATTTTAGGATAAATGATGTTACATCATGACTAATAAATGATTCGAGATTGTGTTAAGTGCATTTTTGAGAAATTACATAGAAAAGGAACAAAAATCTTTTTGTGTGTGGGGAAATCACAGAAGTGGTAAATCATATTGCAGAAAACACTAGAGAATCCACGATTTATCAAGCTATCATGATTTATGAGTTATCAAATAATTTTTCCAATCAACTTGTCACAACTGCAAGCTGAACTTAGTAATAAATTGAATCGATGCAGTTAATAATATAAGGTAATACTAAAAAGTAAATAAATAAATAAATGAAAATATTGGACCAGTGGATAAACCAGTCAGCGGGCCACCAGAATTATTCCTTACTGACCGAGGGGCTACAGGATGTACATATGTTAATGCTGTTTATGTTCAGGTCCATTCATTCATTCATTTTCTTTTCGGTTTAGTCCCTTTATTAATCTAGAGTCGGCACAGCAGAATGAACCACCAACTTATCCAGTATATGTTTTACGCAGCCGATGCCCTTCCAGTTGCAACCCATCACTGGGAAACATCCATACACACTCATTCACACACATACACTTCGGACAATTTTAGCTCACCCAATTCAGCTGTACCATGTCTTTGGACTTGTGGGGAAAATCGGACCACCCGGAGGAAACCCACGTGAACACGGGGAGAACATGCAAACTCCACACAGAAATGCCAACTGACCCAGGCGAGGCTCAAACCAAATCTTGCTGTGAGGCGACAGCGCTACCCACTGCGCCACCATGTCACCCTGTTCCAGTCCAGTCTTTTGCAGATAAGTCATTTATTGCATTGGGTTAGTTCAGACAGGATACATCAGTCAACTCTGCATCAGCTGATGGTCAGCTGTTCATATGAGTACCAATCCTATCCAGACATCAATCACGGCGGCCTATTTAAATCCATACATCAGGTCCCTTTTCGATTCTTTGGTGCACACAGTTGAACCTTAGCTAAACCCCGCCCTCCTTAGTGACTTTTGTTACACCTGTCAAGCTTTCATGCCTGGCATGTCTTTTACAGTATGGAGGAGATAATTATTATTTTTTTGTGAACAAGTGAGATATCTGAGAGAGCAAAACAAAAAGTTTTGCAGAATGCATTAGAGAGGTATATCCATGACATAAAATGCAACTGATTAGAAAATAATTGAATCGTAATTGAAGCTAAAGCCCCAGCGCAAGCAGCAGCCGCCATTCAACAGCTTTGTTCATGCACAGCAGGGTAAATGAAATTTGAAGATAATCTAATAATTCTAAATTAAATTATAAAGTGATTGCTCCCCTTTTTTGTAGCCAAAAGGCTGAATAGGCTAATTGTTGTGCAATAAAATATAACGTTACTAACAGATGAGAGACACGCCTGGTCAGTGCTTCTACTGAAATCATTCATAGAAAGAACAGCCAGAAAGAGCAAATGTATGGATTTGTGCTGAATAGGTAGCATCATCGACCCATAACAATGTACAGTATCTATAATTCACATACATTTGTGTGCTTTTTATACAGTTTCTATTCTAATTCGAAGTTAAGTGCAATTAAAGTATAAACTGAATTGCAAAGTCAAATTATAAATAGCAGAAGTGAAGAAATTCAAGTGAACAGTTTTTTCCTACCAGCAAATATAAAGCTAAGCAAAACAAAACAACAACAATATAAAAGCAGACACTTATGTGCTATATAACACCTTCACTATTGACCACATTGCTGATGAATATCCACACGATAGATGTAAACATCACATAATTGGAGCTCTGACAGGGACAGGGATGGCTTTCAATGACTGAAAAACAGCTGCAGGTGAAGTTTATTGATCGCAAGTGCTCACATCACAGTTTGTGATCATATAGACCATTTTGAGAAACGTAAACAATAACAATGGTCCCAACAAATTTCCTGTTTTACTTTTTTTCCCATAGATTCCAAGAATCCAAGAAATTCCACATATTAATAAATAATGTTATGACAGCTGTTTCAATGTTAGGTTATGATTGAATTGTCTTATTTTATAGTTATAAAATAGTTTGATAACAAGCAGGAAATGTTCATGGGCCAATGACATCACCACATTGAAATGGTCTATATCTGTTTTTTCTGTTGATATATTTCTGTTGATATGTGATCCAAATATTTGTAGCTTGAAACAGATGGAAAATGACTGGATTGTGCTGTGTTTACATCCTCCCATACTGCTTGATCCACACCTGGCATTTCTACTCTTAAATTTAAGATTTCGGAAAGGTAAAGTATTCTATTATCCTGTCCAAACTTTTAGGATACCGGGTCTCAGATTTGAACAATCCATATGCACAATGTTTGGCTTGTTTTCCTCGCTCAATATCTTGACAGACCTCAAGCACCTAGATATGGTTGCTAAGCCATGATTGGTCTGTGGAGGTTTTCAGGTTAGTAAAGGGTCAATTCTAAACTCCCTCCATCCTCCCCAACTCCTCCTAGCTCATGTCGGATATCTGCTCATGTCGGATATTTAGCCCAAGTACATGGTAAGCAACCTCAAGTTTCTGGCATTTACATGAACTCCTATTTAATTGTAATTGTTTATGCAGAGTTTCTGGTTCTGTTAATGCATAGATTGGTGCATAGAGTTTTGCTCAGAACAGAGCTAACACTAAATATATTATATATTTGAGGAAAGTGATTCTGATTGAAATGCTAAATCAATTAAATGAAATCACGCAATTGAGTAATTTTTGTAAGTTGGGTTCGAGTAGGAACTGATTTGGCTCAATTCTAGTCAAGTACAGATTTTAGGAGCCGAGAAGACCTCAAGTTTGGACTGCCTTGCTTTAACCAGTCTAAATATAAACACCTTACATGCCAGTGGTACTGCAGGCAGTTCGACACATTTATTAATTGGAACACAGGCTCATTGGAAAAATGCTGCCAGAACTACATTTTTAATAACCAAGAAATATGTGGGTGCATATGGCTGCATTTTGTGTGTAAAAAGAATGCTACAGGGTGGTACCACTGACTGCTTACCTTTGTTTGGACAGCTTCTCCAGTATGAATGGTGCCATACTTGGTAGGTGGAGGGAGCAGACTTCCAGAAAGCAGGTAAAATGAAACCCCCTCAAAAAAGCAGTGTGATATTGTGGTAAAATCATGTGGCCACGATGGCTTTTCTCTGCTAGTTGTATACTTTTTGAGTACTAATAAACAGCTAAAATCTTAATAATAGGCAGGTAATAAGCCACAATTTTATGGTGAAAATTGCCAATATCTCCTTAAACACCCAAAGTGTGTCAGCAGCTATAATGCACCAGAACACCCACCACACACACCAGTTTACTGGTGGAGAAGAGATTAGAGGTTATGGGAACAGGGAAGCCATGATGATGGATTGTGGGGTCACACCCCAAGATTCCAAAGGACAATCTTGTATATTAATTATTTTGTTTCAATATTTTTTTATAAGCACAGAAAATCAGGAATTTGGTTTAATGCAGGGGTATGCAGAGTTTTGACCTAGAGCATTTTATAAAATCACCTGACTGTAGCGTTCTAGTAACCCCTAGACATTGATGAGCTTATTCACGTGTATTTGATTAGCACTGGAGTGCAACTCTGCAAAATCTGCTCATTCACGGTTTAATATCTCATCTAAAGGACAGCGCTTTATGACTGTATTGTGTCCTGATCTCTATATTGGGCTGCTGGGACTCATAGACAACAGCATAAACAGCTCCTGTTGGCCTCTTCCAGCAGAAATCCAGCTTTTCCAGGAGTTGTTTCTCCCATTCAGGTATTAACCAGACTCAACTCTACTTAACATCAGCAGATGTAGTGATACTGTGATCAGTAAACTTCTATGAGTCTAATAAAAGTGTGATGACTGTTTTTCTAGAGCTATAAAAAGCAACATTATTAAATTGATTCACAGGACACTGCCTCACAGCTCTGTTTGAGAACACAAAGGCTTTAGGGTTGGATTTTTCCAATCCAGAAAATATCAGAAATAGCCACTGGAATCATTATGGTGGAAATAAAGTATGAGTGCTGGATTTACCTCCGGCCGCACTGACAGCGCTGCATTGAAAGCGTCAACTGCTTTGTTGAACTCAGAGCTGAGGTTATACAGCACTCCCAACCCAGTCTGCAGGTCTGGGTCAATGGTGTCCACGTTCTGCTGGGCCGATTCCAGGTAAAGTTCCTTCACCTCTGGCAGCAGGGGGCTGGAGATACAGAGACAGACAAAGGCAATGCCCTTCAGGGACGTCTTAACCAGCAACATCATCAAAATCTGCCATTTAATACCCAAGAAAAAGGAAAAGGGCTCTCTAGAGAGAGATTTTAAATTGAATTAGGAGGTTTTGAAGATCTGAATGTACACTCAAAAACATTTTTGCTGCTTGTTCAAACTACTTATTTAAAACAAGCTGAATCAACACAATTCGTCAGTTTTGGGGGAACAATTGTTTAATGTTTAAGTCACTTAAATTTGTAAAAACAATTGATGAATTGTGTGGAACCCAGCATTTTTACAGTGCAGGAAGAAATAAGGATGGTTCTAACACAAGCTCAACTTGTCACCCTGTAAGTTTAAATACAAATCATATAAAATTATGTAGGGGAACTTGCTAAAATGTATCTTTGTATAAATAAATCTGTAGGACAGATTCATTTTAGCAATCTTAAATGCTATAAATACTTATGAAATCTCTTCCTTCCATCTCACACTTTGCAGCGACCTGTGCATGACCTCCTGACCTTCTCTTGCAAGAGAATAAAATCATCTTTAAATGTTTTTATTCAGTGATTTGGAATGTGAAATTGCCATGACAACATAAAAAAGTTTAATGTAAAATAAAATTGTAAATATTAATTTATTGTGTACCTATAGATATCATAACATTTTAGAGCTACAGTAGTTGATAGTCTTCAGAAACATTTTCTGTTGTGCTGGTTGAAAGTCTCTTCACATTCCAGTAGTAATGATTAAAGTAAATGATCTAAATGTATTTATATGTATTTTTATATTCTAGGTAAGGCAAAAGACTGAAAAATGCTCATCCAAATAAAATTTGTCAGGCCGATAATTCCCATAATTCTGATAAGTAGCCCAAACTGTCTGTCAACAAATGTAGATTTGTACATCTGCACACACAGCTTATGCAGACAGATCCACCGTTTGAGTGTGCATGTGTGCCATATTCATGTGCACACGAGAGAGCGACAGCAGTAAAAAACAAATGCTGAATCAAAAGTTTAAAATCCTGAATCAATATTGGAGTTACTTTTGCACGCTAGAGGAAGGATAACACCATGGCTGAAGTATTTCTTTTAAACAGGTAATGTTGTTTTAAAACTATTTTAGTCACACAAAGCTGATGTAGATTTTGTTGTTACAAATGGGTTATATGCACAGAAGTGTTGCCACTGAAATCTTCTGGTGAAAGATTGATATAAGGGACCTTTTACAGCATCGATAATGTAGATTTTTATTTAACAAAACATAAGTAAATAGCACTATTCCGCCTAGCCCGCTTTACTGATTCACATCACATTAGTTGCTACACAACTGAAAATGTGCTAGATATAACAGTTTTTCGTCTAGAATTGTAGTATTAAAAAGTACTATAAAATTTTATAACTGGCCAATAACATGATCTAGTGGGTTGCCTACTGTCATCTTTAAGGTGCACGCGTTGGTGATTTCAGGAAGCATGGCTTTGGATGGCAGGGGAGGGACTGTTGCTGTGTCTCAATTTGCATACTATCCGTCCTAAATAGTATTTGAAAATAGAATTAGTATGTACCAAATCATAGTATGTCGAAAAGAGTATGCCAAAGGTTCCTGGATGGTTTACTATTTCCGATCAAAATGGTAAGTGTAGAAGCGTCCATACTTTGACCGCTGATATTGCCCACAGTGCATTGCGCGTTGGACGTGAAATCGATTAGAACTACAAACATGGGTGAAAAATGTAAACAAAATACAAACATGATGGACGCGGGAGACCAACCGTCAAGTAAAGAGGCTTCGGTAAAGATGTTTGTATCTTGCCCACTGAAAAACATTTAAACCACTTTTTCTGTGTTAGATTTCATCTGCAACAACAATACTGAACTTATAGAAAGACGTGTTTAGACATTAACATCTGAATGCATAATTATCCAAACACCTGAGGAGATTCTCTGCATGAAAGACTTGTGAATGGCAGATTAACCTGCTGCTGCTTCTCCAATAAGGTAGGAAATTAAATACGACAGAGATGTGGACGATGTGTGGAGGATTGACAGGGCTCATAACTAAGCAACATAACGATCTGTTAATGAGGAAGTAGTGTGTCCCAAAGCTTGCATACTCTTCTGTTACACACTCAAAAGTATGTATTTTTCCTTTACAAAAAAAGTACATACTTTTAGGGCATAGTATAAGTATGCAGATTGGGACGCAGCATGTGTTTTTCACAGCTATTATGCTACCGGTTATAATTTTGGCAGATCACCTACTGCACCTTTAAATTACATAAGAGTGAAGTGATTAATAATTGGTTTTAAATAAATGTAAAAACAATTCCCATTTAGACAAAAACATCTGATATTTAAACAAAACATTTTTAGCTTGTTAAACATTACTGGATCATGTACAAAGTTATAAGTCCAGGAATAGGCGTCACAGTGGCGCAGTGGGTAGCACAATCACAGCAAGAAGGTTGCTGGTTCAAGTCTTAGCTGGGTCAGTTGGCATTTCCGTGTGGAGTTTCTTCCAGTGTTCATGTGGGTTTCCTCCGAGTGCTCCGGTTTCCTCCACAGTTCAAAGACATGCGGTATAGGTGAATTGAATGAGCTAAATTGGCTATAATGTATGTGTGTGAATGAGAGTGTGTGGGTGTTTCCAGTGTTGGGTTGCGGCTGGAAGGGGTAAAACATATGCTGGATAAGTTGGCAGTTCATTCCGCTGTGGCGACCCCTGATTAATAAAGGGACAAAGCCGAAAATAAAATGAAAGAATGAATGAAGTCCAGGAGAATTGGAAGTTGCTGAGACTTTTATTTCAGTATGTTGATGTACTTCCAACTGAAAGGGAATATTGTGTAGGGACGGGGATTTTTGTTTGCAAATCACTCCTGCATAGCAAACTAAGAGTAGGCCTACAAGGGGCATGGTTAAGAATATTGTGCCTGAAGCCTTAAAATCAAAATCATTAAAGATCCAAGCACAGAAGCAAATGGTTAGACTTTAAAGATGACCGAAACACACTTTTTTTCCAAAGGCTTTAACTTGCACTGATTAATTGTTCACCTAATTAATAACAATGTGTGCCAAAATAAACAGTAAATTTTTATTTTACACAGACTCTTAAAATGTAATTACTGCATAATTCATAGGTCTCAAACTCAATTCCTGGAGGGCCGCAGCTTTGCAGCAAACAGTTTTGCTCCAACCTTATCAAACACAGCTTATCCAAATAATCGAGATGTTCAAAAGAGTCATGGACACCTTGATCTGGATCAGATGTGTTTGATCACAGTTTGAGCAAAACTGCAGAGCTGCGGCCTTCCAGGAATTGAGTTTGAGACCTATGGTATAATTTAAGTCAAAACCTCAAGTCAGACTCTAAATATCTCTTGGTTAAAAATAATTACAAAAAATAAATGTAAAGTTAGTTGCAAGGTTTAGTTTACACACAATCCAAACAAATTTTGTAGCCACTGAATATTCTTCACAAGGAACTGCATTGATTTGAAAGCCTACCAGCTGACTGGGCAGGGATAGGAGGGTCTCCGTGATCCAGGTGAGCCCTGCAGGTGCGTGCGGCTCTTCAGAAGATGCTTATATTTGGGGTTGTGTCTTATCCAGCTCAGCAGTGCCTCACACGCTTCCTGCCTCATGCCCGTGTTGGTCAGGCTCACTGCCAGAGCCATGAGGGCCTGGAGGTTGTTGGGGTGGAGCTCCAGACACCTGCACACACATACAACAGGGAAGCATCTAAAGAACCGCTGCTTTTGATGGACACTAATTAGCTGTCTGCCATCATAATGAGAGGCAGATGCTTCCTGATTAGTGCTGCTTTTAATTCATGGGTGGATGCTTGTGTCATCTCCTGGAGTTATATTCTATAAAACTCAAATAAATCATTTGCTTAGTTTAAGATGGAAGTCGCATTTGGTGTTTTACAAGCGTGACAGGGTAACATCTGGAGATTTTTTTATCACAGCCCACTGGCTAGACAGATACAGCAAAGAATGAATATGGAGACGTGACGACACCAAAATAAAAGCTTTTTACTAGGTTGTCTTTATGAGAGTCAGTAAAAACATTTTCTCTTGTTGTCCATTACAATAAAAGCAGTGCACATTAGATTCACATGAAAATCCATCTGAAATTTTCATTAAAATCTAATTTGATTTTACATAATCAGATGAAAAATTTGGACATTACTTACTCTGATATTAGTACAATCCTGTATGACTTTCTTTCTTTTTCAGGTCACACATAAATATTCATGTAATAATTCATTTAGTGAACAGTGACCTGTATTAACCTTTTTAAAAAGACACAGAAGTATGTAAGAATGTCTCGTATTTACCCTCTCTCTCCTTACTCTCTTATTTCTCTGAGCACTAAGAGTTCCTTTGTATAATAAGCTCTTATTTTTTGTATTGCCTCTTCATGTTGAATTGCTTAATGCCTCCTCATTTGTAAGTCGCTTTGTTTAAAAGCAACTGCTAATTGACTAAATGTAAATGTAGTCTGCCTAGAAATACCCCCAAAAGTTTTTGTGTAATTTTTAAATGTCTCAGAACTGGAACTCTGCCACACGACAGTTTTAAACTTTGATAGCAAAAATTAGCAGCTGCAAAGAACACAAGTATATTTACTGAAGAAAAGAAGATATTTTGATTATATTTTGTATTGTTTTGAATTCTCACAACTTCACAATGAATAATGGCTTTTTTTCTTCTTGTTACATACTGTATTGTCTTTTGTCTTGTTTTCATAAAACTTTATCCCTCAAACACTTATATAATATATTATGTATTATAATTATGTATAATAATTTTGTTTAAAAAAAAAAGCCTAATGCTGTTCGCTATTCACTGCCATTGTAAGGATAAGTGTGGCCAGGGCACTTTTAAAAATTCCCTTTTTGAGGTATGAAACAGAAGGTCATACAGCCATCACAAAAAAAAAAAATTAGTTATTTTATTTAAAACATTGAGTAAATTGCCTTAATAGTAACAAATTGACTTTATTAAAGGCACAATATATAATATTTTTTTAATTAAAATATTAAATAAACACTAGAACAGTGTTATGAATCTTGCTGACTTCAATACATACATTATTCCAATTCTTTAGAAGAATGTTCAAATCCAGAGAAATAAGCAATTTTATCTAGGGACCTGCACAGCGAATTCAATAGTGTCAATTTTTTTCAGTGTTGCGGTAATTCAGAGTAAAGTGTTGAAATCCTAGAGTTAGATAAAGATAAAATAACCCTCTCAGTGTTAGAAGCTAATTTGCCTCCTTGTCATACAGTTACATGTATCTAACGCTAATACAGTGTTGACTACTACATCCGGGAATTTATGCAGCAATATCCCTGTAGGATTTTTCCAGAAGCCATTTTCTTTTGCCCCCAAGAGCAATGAGAAGAAGCAACTGGTGAGAAAAAGTACTTATAATGTTTGTCTGTAGACATTTGACATCCAGATCGTTATATATAGACGTTAGTTTTAAATATCTCAAATAAAAAGTATAATTTTCATCTTTATTTTGTTCTGTACTATGTTACATTAAAACTAAATAAAAAGCTTTTTTAAAACTGCTCTTTTTGGTTTAAATATAAGAAAATACGGTTTGTGATTGTTTTGAATTGTTTTCCTTATACATTAACTGAATAGTTAATAAAGTGTAAAACAAGATACATTTTTATTTCAAGATATATCTTGTTTATTGATGCTAAACAAGATATATTTTTATTTCTGTGCGATGTTGAAAATTTGACCTAAGAGTGTTAACACATAACACCAAGTGAGCAGCATTATAACAGAACCTTAATAAAACAGCACTGCTGTTTCATCCCCACTTCCACGACTGGACGATCCAGAAACAATCAACGGTGGCATAATAAAAGCACCACTGCTTTTGTGGCACTTTTGCTCTCCTCTTTTTAGCTGTCTTGTTTCACTTTGACCGCTTTCTGCCTTATGCTGTGTTCACATCAGATGCGGAACACATGCGGAGGATTCGTGTCATGGGCGGGGCTTTTGTCTGCACGGTGACTCTAGCTTTGTTGCTAAATGGTTAACATGGATTTTATTGAGAGAATAGCTGTGTTTATGGGCTTTAGGAAGGCTGAAAAACAGCGTATATTCGTTCAGCGCCGTGCACTAGATTTTTCTGTGGTGCATCCAGCTCTGTTAGTTCATAAACTCCTCCAGAAACTGTACCTGGATGATGGAAGCTTTTATCTGTGTTTCAGACTGGGCCGAGCCTAGTTTGATGAACTGCCTAGTTTGATGAACTGCGGTGTCGGCAAGAGGATTTCCGCTCAGGACACCAACAACATGCACTATGTCATAATCACTTCCCTACAAGAGCAAGCTCATGATTGGTTAACACGACATTAATGTCTGCTGAAGTTCAGATTTACCAACTCCAGTGCGTTAAGCACATCAAACGTTTAAAACGTTCAACTCGTGCTGCTTCTTTCATGCGGATCGCCTCATTTGCACCACCTTATTTACATGAAATGCAACACAGGTAACATGTAAATCTCTTGTGTTTCACGCTTCATCCACGTCTGGTGTGAATGCATCATTACTCTGCTTCAAATTACCATGATCATATGTTTTGAATGCTGAATCATGAACATGATTTCTGCAGGAGTGCATTAAAATGTAACAAGACGACATCTTCCACAATTTCACACTTAGTCACGGAGTCATCATATAATGCCTTTGTTTGTTGCAAATACACACCATCTAGTGGCAAAAATGACACTGTGCCTAAGTGAGTAAACCTGTTTTAACTTGGAACTGTTAAGTTGACAATTTATATAATAATGCACAGTTAATCAACTTAATAATTTAAAGCCAATGCGTGTACTTAGAAAGGTCAGCTAATATACTACCCATTCAAACCACCCTTTTCAAATCGGATGCTTACTGTGTCACATTTCACATGTACCATTTTCTTTTGGTACTACTGATACTTTATGATTGCTAAATTCCAATTTGCAGTTTCAAATCCTTGGTTGTCAAAAAAGTGGAGATGCAAACAGCATCACTGAAAGAAATGTAAGCAACTAAATCCCTTTGTGAATCTTCTTTTTTATTACTATAAATAATTTCCTTGCAAATCTTGTATCTTAGCAGCTTAAGACAAACGTTAAAATTTTCTGAAACGTTTGTTTCATGCTTTTTTTTTTTTTTTGAACAATGTGTTTATTGTTTTTGATTATGCAAGATAGATAACAGAAAAACAATTCCATTTCTTCACAATTATTTCCCACCCCAACAAAAGAACATCACTCTCTTCTCTCCTATATAATTACATAGAATTCTCTTACAAGAGACAGTTTAAAATTACAAAACAAATATTGCTAGGTACCCAAAAACCAAGTATGACTACTGTACTTTACACATAAAGTTACATTATCCAGACAAACAGAACACACATAAAAAATAAAAATAAATAAGAATAAAATAAATAAAAAAACAGGAAATTCACTCTACTTAGTTACATCTCTTGTAATAAATGACCAATATTATTGTTGTTAATGTAGTAATTAAACGGCTTCCATATTTCTTCATATACATCCATTTTGTTATTAATAAAATATGTTACTTTTTCCATGGCCATACACTGTGCCATGGCATTAATCCAAGTTCCAATAACTGGTGGGTCAGGCCTTTTCCAACTAAGAGCTATCATTCTTTTAGCTTGTAATATAGCATAATCTATGAATTTGCGCTGCTGAAGATTTAATTTAAGGTTCTTTGGATATAAATGTAGCAAAATCATTTTTGCATCTAGTGGAATATTCAAGGGTATAATTATCTTTGTAATATTAATCACTTCCACCCAAAAGTCTCTTATAATGTTGCATTCCCAAACACAGTGTACAAATGAACCCTGAGCCTCTCTGCATTTAAAGCATGTATCAGGAATGTTTTTATTAAACCTATTTAATTTGACAGGAGTTATGTAAGTCTGCATCAACCAATTATATTGAGGTAGTTTTAAGCTAACGCTTCCTAACTGTTTCTGAGAATTTTTACAGACTTGTCTCCATTCATCCTCAGATATATCCTCGTTCAATCCCATCTTCCATAATTCAAGTTTCGGTGTTGATGATTCAGTAGACCCTGATACTAACCAGTTGTAAAAAACTGATATTAATCCTTTATTATTACATTTCTTAGTAATTAATTTCTCCAAAGGGGAAAGTACTGGCAAGTTTAATGATTGGTTCTGCCTAGAAAGAACAAAACTCCTTATCTGTAAGTATTTAAAGAAATGTTTTCTTGGAATATTGTACTTAGTAGATAACTGCTCAAATGACAACAACGTTCCCTCCTCAAAAAGATCACTAATTTTGCTTAATCCCTTTTCAACCCACAACCGGAATCCTGGATCCTTCGTACCTGGTTTGAATAATGTGTTGCCCCAAATGGGGCTATACTGGGATAAAGAGTCAGCTATTTTCATGTACTCTCTAACTTCATGCCATATTCCAATCATATTACAAACTATAGGGTGCGTAGTGACTGTTTCAATTGTTTAAATTTATCTGAATATATATACAAATTTAGGGGTAACGCAAAACCACATGCCTCCATATCCACCCAAGATGGTTTATTTCCTGAGGAAAAATAAAACATTATTGTTCTTAATTGTGCAGCTAGATAGTACCAGTACAGGTTTGGACATTTTAACCCTCCTGTGTCAAATGGAAGATAAAGAAGAGAAAGACGAACTCTGGGGCTTTTTTTGTTCCAAATAAATTTCCTGAATAATGAATTAATCCTTGAGAACACTCCATCTGGTGGCGCCAAGGGTATATTTTGGAATAAATACATGAATTTAGGCAAAATATTCATTTTCAATATATTTATCCTTCCTATCAATGAAATTGGTAAAGATAACCATCTCTCTAGATTATTAGATGTTGATTCTATTATACCATTATAATTTGTAGCAATTATATTTTCTAATTGGGGGACAATTTTGATACCCAAATATATAAAGCTGGGTGATATTTTCAAGGTAAATAAATGTGGTGTATTTGGACAACTATCTTTATTAAGCAGCAATAACGATGACTTTGATGTGTTCACTTTATACCCCGATATGTTTCCGAATTGTTTAATCAGATCTAAAAGTGCTGGAAGAGAGGTGTTTAATTGTTTTAGGAATAACACTATATCGTCAGCGAATAAAGCTATTTTATGTTCCTTGCCACCCATTTTAATCCCTTGTATGTGGTTATTGGCTCTTATGGCTATTGCTAGTGGTTCTATGGCCAAAATGAATAAAAGTGGGGACAATGGTGAGCCTTGAGGGCAACCTCTTGTAATATTAAATGGCTCAGAAATCATCTCATTTGTTAAAACTTTAGCCATTGGGTTGGAATGTAATAGTTTGATCCAATGTAAAAAAGATTTTCCAAATCCGAATTTTATGAGAACGTCAAAGAGATAAGCCCATTCAATCCTATCGAAAGCTTTCTCCGCGTCAAGCGAGAGTAGAGCGGTATCCTTTTCCTCTTTTTGGCTATGCAAAATATTTAAAACACGTCTTACATTGTGAAATCCCTGCCTATTCTTAATGAACCCATTTTGATCATCACCCACAATGCCCAGAAGTACATTCTCTAGCCTTTTTGCCAGGATTTTCCATATTATTTTTGTATCTGTGTTTATTAGACTAATAGGTCTCATATTTCCACACTTTGTATTCGGTTTTCCCGGTTTTGGTAAAAGAATGATCAACGCCTCTCTCAGAGAGTTAGGGAGACAACCACTATTATAACATTCTATATACATATCATAAAGTGGCTTAACCAATTTATCACCGAAATATTTATATAAGTCGATGGGCAGGCCATCAAGTCCTGCTGTTTTACCACCTTTTAACGTCTTTATAGCCTCCATAATTTCATTTGTCGTGATCTCACCATCTAATTTAATTTTAAGTTCTTCAGATATTTTAGGAATGTTAAGATTGTTAAGAAATGCGGAGTGGGCATCAGTAGTGGCCTTACATTCGGAGCAATATAGTTTTTTGTAGAAGTTTCTAAACGTTTTATTGATTTCCAACGAATCTACAGTCATACTTCCATTTTCAACTTCAATACTAGTAATTGTCCTTTCTAATTCCTGTTTTTTTATACGCCAAGCAAGAAGTCTGCCTGGTTTTTCTCCCTGATCGTAAAATTGCTGCTTTAATCTTAATAGATTGGCTGCTGCTTTTTCATGCGTTTTTTCATTGTATTGGGTTCTTAACAATAGCAATTCTTTTAAAACATTATCAGTATTTTGGTCTGTTTGTAAACTTTTTTCCTCAAGTAATCGAATTTTTGTTTCAAGTGTTTTATATTTCTCATGTTTCTCTTTTGTCTTCCTGCTCGTATAGCTTATAATTTGTCCTCGTATAAAGGCCTTAAAGGCTTCCCATCTGATTATAGCTGATGTTTGGTTAGTGTTATATTCAAAATAATATTCAATTTGTTCCCCTAAGTATTTTAGAAATGTTTTGTTTTGCATCCAGTGTATTTGAAATCTCCATTTAGTACGATTATGAGAAAGCTTTGGCTCGATATATGTCAAAGATACAAGGGTATGGTCTGAAATAAGAATACTACTATATTGACAATTTCTAATACATGAAATTAGTTCAGCTGAAATCAGAAAGTAATCTATTCTTGAGTATCTTTTAGAAGTACTCAACCAACATGAATATTCCCTTTTTATTGGGTTTTGAGCCCTCCATATATCCACCAAATTAAGTTCCCTTATAAAATATTGTAAAGCTTTTCTAGACCTTACATGGGTGTTATCAATACCAGATGACCGGTCCTTACTGGGCTGCAAGACACAATTGAAATCACCTGCCATAATGTGTTTTCCGGGCAATGTGGAGATTCTCAAAAATAAATCATTATAGAAATCTACGTTATCATCGTTAGGTCCATATACATTAATCAGATTAATCCGCGTTGATAGAATATTTCCCTGTACAATCAAAAATCTACCTTTGGGGTCTCTAATTATTTATTAATTTTGATTATCTCATGATCTAACATGTGTGTTTCCTGCAGGAACACAATCTTGGCTCTTATCTGTTTAATTCTACCCATTACTTGTTTTATTTTAGTTAGTTTACGTAGGCCTCTACAATTCCAAGATACACATTCAACCAAAACGTCTGTCATTTTTTTATAATGTCATATTTAACAAAAAGAAATGTATTTTACCTTAGAGCAAGAATAGCAATAAAGGCCTATAAAAGGTACCTTATGAAACAGAACCCAAAACGAAAAGGAAGAGAGCAACCCACCCAGAACCCAAGCCTGACTCATTAGAACATACAGGCTCCCCCAAACCCCTAAATAACTTCCCTCCATTATCAGGAATAGGTCCACACTATACTGAGGAACTATTCTCCTGTAAACCAATACTCAGCTCAATTACTTGTCTATGTAGAAAAACTAATCCAGAAAAGATAGTTTATATATCAACTGAAAGTAAAATATGTGTCATACATGCACGTATTTTTTAACACTCACGTAAGAAGCGCCTAGTTTCACTTTAAGAAAAAATCAAAAGAGAAAACTAAATAAAATATATCTTTAAACAGGACTTTTGATAACTTTATATTAATAATTTAAGAGAATAAAGTCTGTAAGTATTACACTGTCATGTTTCCTGCAAGTTTAGGCTCTACATACCTCTTTCAGCAGCCACACCTAACGAGATTTTAAGTTTAATTAAAAGTCACATTAAATTTAGTCATGCTCTGTCGCTGTCTCCAGTTTCTTGATATACGTATTCACGTCCGTTGGTGTATTGAAGACGACTGTGCGGCCATCATTGGTCAACAGGAGCCGTGCGGGGTATATTACCCGGTGCTTATCCAGACCGAGTTCCCGTAACCGCTTCCTCACGCCGTCGTAACTCCTCTGTCGCTTATACACCTCCGTTGGCAGGTCAGGAAGAAATCTTATTTTGTTGTTTTGGTATATCACCTCTTTCTGTATCCGCGCAGCTTTCAGGATGTTTTCTCTGTCCTTGTAGTTTAAGCACTTGATGATGATAGTTCTCCGGTACGTGGTAGAACTTTGGTTCGTTGTTGTCCGGTGTGCTCTCTCCAAAACCGGCGGCATTATCTTCAGAGTATCCGCTATCCATTTTTCCATAAAGGAACAGGTATCATTGCCCTCTACTTTCTCGGGTATGCCCAGTACACGCAGGTTATTACGTCTACTTCTCCCTTCTAAGTTTTCCACTTTGTTACTGAGGTTTTTAGTCTTGTTCTCAAGTTTTTCGATTGTTTCTTTTAGGGTTTGTATCTCATCTTCTGCCGTAGATATTCGCCTTTCGGCTTCCATGATACGCCCACTACAGTCTTTCACGTCCGTTTGGACAATTCTTATTTCCGTCAGTACACCGTTGATTTTTGTGTTAAAGTTTTGTTTGAAAGATGATATGGCAAGCATGAGGTCCTTTGTTGTTGGATTTTCCATGTTTATGACATGTTCAGTGTCCGCGAACACGTCAGCATGTGTCTGCTCCGGTGAGCATGGCTCCCCTTCAGTTAGCTTCTGGCCTACCTCCTCGCAGTTCTCCATCGTTTTCTTCTCCTTAGCCGCTTTTTTTGGCATGTTTGAAGTGATTTATTCTTATGCTTACAGTTTTGTCTCTTTATATAATCTCCTTCTGGAATATTATGCAGGATTTATTGAAAAGCAATTGAGCACGAGAAAACGCGTCCGCTCACCCTGCCGCCATAACCGGAAGTCCTTCATCCTTTCATTTTAAGTTCAAAATACAAAAGAAAAATGCTAACATTAACTTGGAAAACTGAACAATAGACAAAAAGAAGACATAATTATAATTTGCAACATACTAGTTCAAACTTATATATGTTTAAGGACACACAGGATGTGGATTGGGACGCAGCAACAACAGATGACACACCGCTTTTAAATTAAGTTAGATAATATCAGAGAAGTGATGCGGATACACGGTACCAAAACACAGCTTTGAGTGTCACTGGTGATTAACACACGTAGATTGGAGTTTTCACCCCGGTCGCTCAGAGGAACACTGTATGAGATTATGGCTGGTCTGTTCTATCCAAAATGAATGTAATCTCCCAAAGGCCTCTGTGCTTATGAAATGCAGTTTTAATTGGATCACCGGGTTATTACAGTAGTGCTTTATCTGGAGCAGGAGAGGGCACGGCAGAGAGCTTTGTCTCATTTGGTGTCACTGATAACCACATGGAGGTGTTCGATTTAAGGCCTGTCTGACATTCCTCTCTGCGTTAAACACTTACAAAAACATGTGGAAAAGGTTGCTTTCATTACTCAACATACCATGTCTGTTCAGAAAGGATTCATTTTTTGATCAACCTTAATCTTGCCTTGACATTGATGATGAGTATTTTAGGTTCATTATATTTAGGTTACATCTGATTTAGTGTGCCTTTTTTAACCTTAAGGGTAATATATAATATCAAATATGTCAGTATTATCTATAATGTCAAACCTTAAATTTTGACCAATGACATAATGACTATCTGTTTTTGAAATATTATAGAATCGCCACTGAAGATGCACAAATAAACAGTTTAGAAGCATTGCTTATGGATTGCTTTACAGAACGCTATACTCAGTACTCAGTCTACTCTATTTGGTTGTTCAAATGTTGTTGTTGTACCTACATGCTCATTATAAATGCTTATGCATGCTCATTATAAAATAAATAAATTAAAATATATATATATACATTTCTGTCTTTCTTGAATCTGATAGGCTGATAGCCATGCAATATTCTGCAAAAAACAGCATTTATCCAGCCTCTTCACCCTTTACATTTGTATTACTCAGCAGCAAAAATATTGCTGCTGTTGGACAACATAATGTACTTTTGAGGATTATTTTAGTCAAGAATGTTGTTGTTTAGATTGCAACTATGCAGTTTTTTATTACGGATAGTGCCTATTTTAAAATATTTATAATTCTGGAGATTCATTGCATCGGCTGCTATCAGCCTGTCTGAGCAGACCAAAGAAAGAGATGGTTGACGTTCCGCCACAAGATGGGCCGCATAATAAGTTCTTAGTGGAGAAAAACTCAGCGTTTTCTCAACGTAAGTTTCAAACTGCAGCTGAATAAATCCTTATAAATCATGTAAGTGACATTAAGTCAATCTCTCTCTTTTGTATTTTGTAGTGCTGTATTTATACCACAGAATCTGGTAGTGTTTGCTTCGCTTTTGCTTTTTCGGGGGTTATTTATTGTCATATCCTGATTGCAACAGAGAAATACTGGGAAATCTATGTAGACTGATGGCATTTCATGCCATTCAGACTTAAAAAACTAAAATGTGATCAAGAAATCACCTGTTTTGTCATCACTTTAGATATTGCGCTAGAAAATCATTCAAATACTAGCTCTAAAGTGACGTTTGTGAACTGGCAACAGTTTCTGCTGTTCTGACCGTTAGCTGCAGATATGAATGAGTGGTGGAAGAAAGTAGTTCCTTGTATAAAAGGGTTCCCCTTCATAGGGAACTCCAACGTGTGTCTGTAATAACAGACTTTTGGGAGTACTTCAGACGACCAATCGCTTCTGATGATAAGAAAACGGGCCAATGAAATGCCAATTGAATTGGCGGAGCTGAGCTCCACAGCTGTGGCTGATGAGCTCATCAGGGCTATATAAGCCAGCTGCTGGAGTCAGATCCTCAGAATTGTTGCTTCAGAGGCGATCGCAGCTGAACAACCTTCTGCCGAGCTGACTTCCAAGGAGAAGAAAGCCTTATCTGCACCAGTGGAGAGAGAGCGTACGAGTGGCGAGCTTGGTTTCTTCTCCTCCGGGCGTGTCGCTGGTGTACTAAAAGAGAAGTTTTCACTAAAGGAGAGTTTTCCTAAGAGAGCACACGGTCGCATAACACGTCTTTTTAAAGATGTCGTTCTGACCGTGCGTTTCTGGATGTGGTGGTTTCCTCGCCCTGGATGACAGGCACGAGCACTGCATCACGAGCACTGCATCACATGCTTGGGGATCGAGCATGTTGAAGCGGTGTTCGCGGACAGCTCTTGCCCGCATTGCGCTGGCTTGACTGTTGCGCAACTGAGGTCGCGGCGAGCTCTTGTATTAGGGCAAGCCACCCCTGCTGCTCCACGCCAAGCGATTAGCACTCGGGCAGGCCTGAGGGTTACAGTGGGGGCTAATCTGTCGCCTTCGGGCCCGCGGACCCCTCGCTCCTCGTCAGTGCGCTCTGTTTCTGCTTCGAGTGCGAGCGTTGGTCCATCCTCCGGGCTGGCCGCGCTCTCATTAGATGATACCGGGGACGTGATGTCCATCACTGCATCGGAGGGCGGGCTAACATGCTCCGATGAAGATCCGGACCCCCTGCCACCCTCCGGGGTTGTCAGTGAGGTTACGGATTTGGAATCGGACATGTTAGCCGTGTTATTCTGGGCTGCTTCGGCCGTGGGACTGGAGATGGCTTGTCCCCCAGAACCGCGGCCGGACCGCTTAGATGGGTGTTACGTGGGGGTGAAAAAGAAGGCGAAGCCCTCTAGACCCCCTGTCCCTTTCTTCCCGGAAGTACACAGAGAGCTCACGCAGGCATGGAGGGCACCTTTTTCTGCCCGGTCCTCGTGCGCTCCCGTTCTCACCACCCTTCACGACGGAGCGGCCAGGGGGTATGAGGCGATTCCCAAGGTGGAGCGGGCTATCGCGGTCAATCTTTGTCCGCGGAGCCACTCTACTTGGAGAGGTCCACCTAAACTCCCCTCCAAAGCGTGCAGGTTATCTGAGTCTCTCACGGCCAGAGCCTACACTGCTGCGGGCCAGGCCGCGTCCACTTTGCATGCTATGGCCACCTATCAACGCTATCAAGCCGAGAAGCTGGTCGAGATGCAGGAGGGTGGTTCTTCCCCAGGCTTGATGCATGAGCTCCGCACGGCAACCGATTACGCTCTCATGACCACCAAATCGGCTGCCCGTGCCCTGGGGAAGACGATGGCCACACTAGTGGTCCAGGAACGCCACCTCTGGCTTAACCTGGCTGATATGGCAGACGTTGACAAAGCTCGCTTTCTTAACGCTCCCATATCCCAGGTTGGCCTGTTCGGCGACACCGTTGGGGAGTTCACCCAGGAATTCTCCGCGGTGAAAGAGCAGTCCAAGGCGATGGGTGAAGTCATCTATCAGCGGGCTCGGAAAACTGCTCCTCCCGCTGCACCATCCGCTGCGGCTGCTCTTCGCCGAGGGCGTCCACCCGCGACTTCAACATCTGCTCCGCCTCCGCCGCCCGCCCCACCGGCCAAGCGGCAGCGCCGAGCCTCCCGTGGGACCGCGACGCCCCCGCCCCAGGGCGCCGCTAAGTCCTGTAAACGGACCGCGAAGCGTCCCTGAG
The DNA here is from genome assembly GCA_903798205.1 of Danio tinwini. NCBI lineage: Eukaryota > Metazoa > Chordata > Actinopteri > Cypriniformes > Danionidae > Danio > Danio tinwini. Next base: position 2,545,956 of record CAIGQZ010007154.1, read on the forward strand.
ACGGGCCACCCGGAGAAGAGGGGACCTGCTCTTTCCTCGGTGGGGGGCCGAGGACCATCACAGTCAATAACACTGACTCTAACATCACCGCTGCTGGCCTCCGGGCCGGCGGCAACCAAATTTTCAATAAAAGAGCAAATTCCTCTCTCTCCGGGTGTGCAAACCCGAGCACTGTCAGTCTGGGACGCCCCGCCTTCTAGCTCACAGCCCCGGGACCCTTCGCCTCAGGCCTCCAGAGTGCAGCAGAACGGACTCCTTTCTCTCACTCCGGCCTCATCGCGGGATCCAGGGAGGAAGGTAAGAGAGGCTCTCTTATTTTCAGCTCTTCCTCAGGACGCTCCGCTTTCCGAGGTGAGCACTCCCTTCCCGAGCTGCCCCTCTGCTGGCACGTCAATGATCGCTCCGATGGTGCCATTAGCGCGCGCTCTGCCAGCTTGGTTAGCGCTGCCCAGCGCGTCACGGTGGCTCATACGGACGATCAAACTCGGCTATGCGATTCAGTTTGCTACTCGCCCTCCCAAGTTTACGGGAATTTTCTTTACGAGGGTGATCCCCGAGAGAGCCCCTGTCTTGCGACAGGAGATTGCTGTCCTCCTGGCGAAGGATGCAATCGAGCAGGTCCCTCCAGCCGAGATGAAATCCGGGCTGTACAGCCCGTATTTCATCGTGCCCAAAAAGAGCGGAGGGTTAAGACCAATCCTAGATTTGCGCAGACTAAACAGACATTTACTCAAAATGCCTTTCAGGATGCTCATGCAGAAACGCTTAATCCAGAGCGTCCGTCCTCGGGATTGGTTTGCAGCTATAGACCTGAAGGACGCGTATTTTCACGTCTCCATTCTTCCACGCCACCGTCGATTTCTCCGGTTTGCGTTTGAGGGACGAGCGTGGCAATACAAAGTCCTCCCCTTCGGGCTCTCTCTGTCTCCGCGGGTTTTCACCAAGCTCGCAGAGGGTGCCCTAGCGCCTCTTTGGCTGGCGGGCATTCGCATACTCAACTATCTCGACGACTGGCTGATTTTAGCCTCCTCTCGCGATCAGCTGATTATGCACAGAGACAAGGTGCTTCGGCATCTCGACCAGTTGGGTCTTCAGGTCAACCGAGAAAAGAGCAAACTTTGCCCGTTGCAGAGGATCTCTTATCTCGAGCTGGAGCTGGATTCGATTGCCATGGTTGCGCGCCTCTCCGAGGAGCGCGCCAGGCTAATGCTTTCTTGTCTAAACGAGCTCGACAAGAAGATAGTGGTCCCACTGAAATATTTTCAGAGGCTCCTGGGGCATATGGCATCCGCAGCCGCGGTCACGCCGCTCGGTTTGCTTCATATGAGACCACTTCAGCGTTGGCTTCGCGATCGAGTCCCCAGACGGGCATGGCGCGCGGGCACGCACCGGGTGTACATCACTCCGCTGTATCTCCACACTCTCAGCCCCTGGAAGGATCTGGCTTTTCTACGGGCAGGCGTGCCCCTAGGGCTAGTATCCAAGCGTGTTGTTGTATCGACAGACGCTTCCAGCACGGGCTGGGGGGTCGTGTGCAACGAGCATGCAGCTGCGGGTTTGTGGTCCGGACCCCACCTGCATTGGCACATCAACTGCCTGGAGCTGTTGGCAGTGTATCGCGCTCTCCGCCGTTTTTCTCCGGTGCTAGAGCGGAAACACGTGCTGGTCAGGACGGACAGCATGGCGACGGTGGCGTATGTCAACCGTATGGGGGGTATGCACTCTCGCCGCATGTCTCAGCTCGCTCGCCGTCTGCTCCTCTGGAGTCATACGCGGCTGAAATCGCTGCGCGCCATTCATATTCCGGGCGAGCTTAACCGTGCAGCCGATGCACTCTCATGGCAGCTAGTGTCCCGAGGAGAATGGAGACTCCACCCCGATTCGGTCCAGCTGATATGGGCGTGCTTCAGGAAAGCCCAGATCGATCTGTTTGCTTCCCCCGAGAACGCACATTGCCAGCTGTTTTATTCCCTGACCGAGGCCCCCCTCCGCACGGATGCACTGGCTCACAGCTGGCCATCGGGCACGCGCAAATATGCGTTTCCCCCAGTGAGCCTAATCGCGCAGACACTGTGCAAAGTCAGGGAGGACGAGGAGCAGGTCTTGTTTGTTGCGCCTCTCTGGCCCAACCAGACCTGGGTTTCCGAGCTCGCACTCCTCACGGCGGCCCCTCCTTGGCGCATTCCTCTGAGGGAGGACCTCCTCTCTCAGGGACGGGGCACCATCTGGCACCCGCGCCCAGATCTCTGGAACCTCCACGTGTGGTCCATAGACGGAGCGCGGAAGACTTAGGTGATTTACCACCTTCGGTAGTTAACACCATCACTCAGGCTAGAGCACCCTCTACGAGGCATGCCTACGCCCTGAAGTGGAGTCTATTCTCTGAGTGGTGCGCTTCTCGACGAGAAAACCCCCGAACTTGCCAGATTAGCATTGTGTTATCCTTCCTTCAGGATAAGTTGGAGCGTAGGCTGTCACCCTCCACACTGAAGGTTTACGTGGCTACCATCTCCGCTCATCATGATGAGGTGGATGGCAACACGCTCGGGAAGCATAATCTAATCATCCGGTTTCTCAGAGGCGCGCGGCGGTTAAACCCTCCCCGCCCCCCTCTCATGCCCTCGTGGGATCTCTCCGTAGCCCTTGCAGGCCTGCGGGGGGATCCGTTTGAGCCACTCGATTCAGTATCACTTAAATTCCTGTCCTTAAAAACAGCTCTGCTGGTCGCGTTGGCATCTTTCAAGAGAGTAGGAGATCATGACGTATTTTCGGTCAGCGAATCGTGCCTTGAATTCGGGCCGGGCTACTCTCACGTTATCCTGAGACCCCGACCTGGCTATGTGCCCAAGGTTCCTACCACCCCTTTTAGAGATCAGGTGGTGAACCTGCAAGCGCTGCCCCTGGAGGACGCAGGCCCAGCCCACTCACTGCTATGTCCCGTTCGCGCTTTGCGCCTTTACGTGGAACGAACGCAAAACTTAAGATCATGTGAACAGCTCTTTATCTGTTATGGTGGTCGGCAGAAGGGAAGTGCCGTATCAAAACAGAGGTTGGCCCACTGGCTAGTTGATGCCATCGCCCTCGCCCTCGCCCTCGCTTATGTATGCCAGGGTGAGCCGCGCCCCCCTAACGTGAGGGCACACTCCACTAGAGGTGTTGCTTCCTTATGGGCTTTAGCGCGTGGCGCCTCTCTCACAGATATCTGCAGAGTTGGGCGACACCTAACACATTCGCGAGGTTTTATAACTTCAGAGTGGAACCTGTTTTTTTGCGGTTATTGGCTAACCCCGATCAATCGCGAGAAAACTAGGCTCGGTGTCACAAACGCTTGCTGCGCCAGGCTCCCTAACCCAGAGATGTGTGCGCATTTTCTATTCTACTAGTAAGTTTCCCTTTTCAGGTGAACCCTAGAGAATTCCTCCGAGGCCCCCAGCACCTGACTCAGCGGAGGAGTCGAGTGCTTGGCTCAGTGTGTAGTCTGGTACGCCCATCTGGTCTACCCGCATACTGAGGTTTGGTGCCAGCTATGTGCATTCCCCTGTCTAGGTGATGCCATATGCATTATCCACCATGGTGTGTTCCCCCTATTCAGGCGGACCCATGTCTTCCCTAACCGCTAACCAGCTTATCATATGTAGCACTCCCCCTCAATAAGGCTAGTCCATATGCTTTCTTACCATCAAGTATCCCCCTCCGGGTAGCAGGTGGTCTCCGCAGCGTCCTCCCCCTTTGGGGACTGGCACGCTTTCCCAACGTACTGTCATATCTCTAAAATCCCTAGTCTATATTAGCTAGGTAAAAGCACAATTACGACCCCCAATCTAAATTGTATTATTCCCATGTAATGGTAATTTTTGGGCCTAGGGGACGTTGGAAGGTTGCGCTTTTGGTGATGTCAGTGCGCTCACGCATTGCTTGGCAAACTGCACATCAGGAGCGTGACGGGCTTAGCTGCTGTGGCTCTTTCCAGAACATCTCCCAAAAGTCTGTTATTACAGACACACGTTGGAGTTCCCTATGAAGGGGAACGTCTGGTTACGTCCGTAACCCCTCGTTCCCCGAATAAGGGAACGGAGACGTGTGTCTCTACTGCCACAGCACCTAAGTCTCCAGCTGGGAGCTGAGTGATCGGCTCTTCAGCCGGCAATTCTGAGGATCTGACTCCAGCAGCTGGCTTATATAGCCCTGATGAGCTCATCAGCCACAGCTGTGGAGCTCAGCTCCGCCAATTCAATTGGCATTTCATTGGCCCGTTTTCTTATCATCAGAAGCGATTGGTCGTCTGAAGTACTCCCAAAAGTCTGTTATTACAGACACACGTCTCCGTTCCCTTATTCGGGGAACAAGGGTTACGGACGTAACCAGACGTTTTTGAGACTCTCTGTATTTGATATTTTTTGAATACACATGATTATTCAGATTATGCCGATATACAGCCATATCGCACAGCTACTTTATAAATATAAAAATTACTACACTTTATACTGTTTCAATATATTCTTGATTATGATTGATCTTAGTGTTGTAATACTAATTTGATACAATTTTGATGATCAATAAAATACACAAAATTTTTCTGAGTTTGGAAAAAAAAATTGATTCTTTGTGTGTTTAAAAAAAGTGTAATGGACATCCAAACCTGATGTCTGGACAAATAAAACGCTAATTTATAAAAAATACACTAGCCACCAAACAGTCATTTGTGTCTAGTCTTGTTTTAACCTTGTTTAAGATATCTATGTTTAAACGTCTATTAGACATCTTTTAAACACATGCAAAAATGCTTTCTGGGTCTGAAACATTACCAACATTATAAATGTGTTCACTGAGACTTGTTCACTCAGACTTCATAAGTGATTGGGCTCTATGTAAAAACATAATTTGCATACGATTCATGCGGGCATACTTCTTTACCTCTGGAGGGAGACAATTGCTGCCTGCTCATTCTCATTCTCTGCTTGTGTGGTTCCTAGCACCAGCCAAGCCTGAAAAGAAAACAGGTATTGAACAATAAGCATTGGGGTTATCACCTTGACTCTGGTGACGAGCTGCTATTGTGCAGGAGCTCCAGTGCTAACCTAGGGGAAATGATTCACTCTTAAAAGCCTGTGGCTTAGACAGAGAACACAATGTTAGCGAGGAGCTCAATGGACTCGTGCTGCCATTTCTTAAGATGATGATACATTGGGTGTACTTATATCTCCCTTATAGTGCCTCTTCACAAATATCTGAAGTTTGGAATGTTGGTTTAAGGCAAGACCACTGTTTTGCAATTGACTTTACCTAAAAAAGTGAGTAAACCGGTTGCCTTAAAAACTACTATGTAAATAAACTATGCAGTCCATAATCATAAAAAACAAGCTGAAATCAACATGTCACTTTTTAAAGTAAAGTAATTTAAAAAAAAAACGTGTTTCTGTTGTTGCAATTGATCAGCCTGTGTAAGATTTCAACTATAATACAGGGTACATAAGGTGTATTTCACAGACGAACTAACTAACAAGTCAATGAAATACTGGACTTTAGTTTTGAATAAAATTATTATTATTTTCTGGATGTTCACAGTATTTTCTAAATTTGCAAAGTGTCAAAAAGACATACCTGAAGAATCTCCTCATAAAAACAAACTTACAAAATAAATCGAAAAAAAACAATAAACTAGTCTTCAATATTTATTAAATGTCTCATTTGCACATTTTAATGTAACATAGTATAGTGTTAGCAAGACTACATACAAGCTATAGGTATACACTGTCTACAAGCAGTGTCCTGCATTAAGTGTGAGACTGAGTATTAATTCTAAGATGAATCATTTGTAGGGTTATGAACACTGAGCAAGACTAATTATTAGAGGATAGGCTTATTAACTTTGTGTTGGAGGAAACTGCATTTCAAAATGTTCATGACAAGGCTACAGTTTGTGAATACAATGGAAAATGTATTAATGAGCCTTATAAATATAATTTCTCAACATGATTGGTTTGGCTCTTAAAGGTGCCATAGACTGCATTGATACATGATAAATTGCTATCTTATGTCTAAATTGAAGGTTAGTGGCATATAGGTATGTTCAAAAATGATCCAGAAATAGTTTTACAGATCCAGTTTCAACTCTTTTTTTGTGCTTCATGTCTTTATTTTTTTTATTTTATTTATGCTTTTGAATTGCATTATGGGACCTTGAGTTTTTTTCCAACAACTTTTACCCTTAAACAGGTTTAAAAAAGTGACTTTGTGATATATCCAATGGGCATCCCATGCATGTCAGCCCATGTTTTTGTGGTTACTGAGCATTTCATCTAATTTAAAGCCTGCAGTTCATGAGAGTGGACTTTTTGATTTTCCAATCAAATGGCAGTAAGGCTCGGCATGTTCATTCATTTTCTTTTCGGCTTAGTCCCTTTATTAATCTGGGGTCACCACAGCAGAACGTCCGTATAACTTTATATATATATAATACCGCCAACTTTTCCAGCATATGTTTTATCCAGCTGATGCCCTTCCAGCTGCAACCCATCTCTGGGAAACATCCATACACACTCATTCACACACATACACTACGGACAATTTAGCCTACCCAATTCACCTGTACTGCATGTCTTTGGACTGTAGGGGAAACCGGAGCACCCAGAGGAAACCCACATGAATGTAGGGAGAACATGCAAACTCCCCTCAGAAACGCCAACTGACCCAGCCAAGGCTCAAATCAGCGACATTCTTGCTGTGAGGCAACAGCACTACCTACTGTGCCTCTGCGTCGCCGGCTCGGCATGTTATCACTTCACTCCAGACACAGACATAAACCACATTTACTATGTTTTTATTCAGATTTATTGATATGTTTGGCAATATTTCATAGAATGTATGTAAAAAAAGAGGGATTTCACTTACTAATAAAAGTTTAATATTTTTTGTAGCATTGATTTTTTCAAATATGTCTGTCCATTAGTATGGACAATGGGTTCAAGATCTGTTACTGAAAGTAAATCTGCAGTAATGCTGACAGAACTTTTTTTATATAAAAAAACTATATAGATGTACTAATTCATTGCTAAAACAATTTCATATGCAGAATATACAGATCTTGAAGTTCTTGAGCATATAGCAGATGGAAATATCTCAGATGTGGACATTATGTGGAGTGATGAGGAAGACGAAGATAAAGTTTGTTATAAACAAGGTGCAATCTAAACAACAAACAAACTCAAAATTAAAGTAAAAATATTATTAAACATAAATATTATTATTAATCTTAATGTTTGTGATTTTAAAAAATAAATTTCAAGATTATAACAGCTGTCATGTATGTTTTTTATGTTGGTATAATGTTTAAGAAGTACAACTGTTCTGACCTGATGTCCACTGAAATGTACATAACAATATAGACTTAATGGATGTTTAATTTTTATTACTATAATTTGCTCACATTTATAGGAGAAATGTGAAAACATACTTTTACATTTTTCAGAAACTTGGAACATAATTTGTGTCAGAAGGGGATATTGTCTGGGTTGATATTACAGCACAAAAACCTTGTAATAAACTGCCAGCCCATTTTCTCTTTTAATTATACATTATATTATTTCAAAGTACTAAAATGTCACTAAAAGTCACTTTGTTAAACTGTAGAGTTGAATTTTCAACATTAAAAGTCGACAGAGCAGAGATCAACATCCCAAAATGCTATTCAAAACCGTAAATAAACAGAAAATACAAAATACAGAAATTGTTAATTAACAGATATTTTTTACAGTGTAGGAATTGATCCTAATAGAGTGGAGGAACTATGACGTCACCTTGTAGACGAATCGGCTGCTAGCATAAAACTGGTTCCTTATAGGATTTTCCCATAGGCATTTCGAAAATTGCAAATAATAAGCTCTGTGTTTAAACACAGTTCAATACACTTACACGTTTTGTCCAGCCGGATAATCCTCATACGAAAATACAACTTTTAGCACTTTTGGATCATGAATGCAAACGCAAGAACTGAAAAGCTAACATTAGGCTATAAACGGACTACAGCCTTTGGGGCGCTTGCCTGTGACGTTTTAAGCTTTTTTTAGAATTATGATCCATGACAATGATTTACGCTCTCAGTTTATTATATTATAATCCATGCTATAATATTATAAACAAATAAATACGCAAAAGCACATAGACCTACGTGCATTTTGGATAGTTTTTACGTGGGAAATACATTTTGTTTTACTTTACGGTTGTTGTAAAAGTTTTAAAACTGTTTGTATAAATGTGCCTACATAGTATTATCATAAGACATGTTTAAATAAGTGTACCACTTGCGTGCACACAGCCCGCTTCCCTTAGTAACAGACGACAGAAATTAGGCGTGAGGGACAAGTCTATTATATGCCTGCAAGTTCCATCATGGGCACAGAACAACATTTAATATTCTTTTTTGTCACCAAGTACAGCGAAAAGCAGCCCATACAGTCACATATGCTGTACATTAAGGAGAAGTGTAAATATGACAGAGTTAAATGTGTTCAGATAAAGAAAAAAAAACGACGAAAAATCTATTGATCACGTTAACATGACAGTTAACATGTATTACACATTTATTTACACGTTTGCATTACTGAGAGCAGGAAAGAAACAGGCTGCACTGGTAAGCAGTATCCCTATAATAAGGGTGTGACAAGATCTCGTACGACGAGATCTCGCGAGATTAAATCGCGGTAAGATTTCTCATCGAGGTGAAAAGTTGTCTTGTGAGTTGTGGTGTTGTGATGGAGCGTGAGGGTGAAATTAGCATTGACGATTGGAGGCAGGATTGGATTTGATCTGCAAATAAAGTGCTTTGCACACACCTGGCAACACAGGGTGGCCTTAGAGTTGCGCTTGTCACTCGGTTGGGTGAGCCGGTGTGACGTAACAATTTTTTTCACGAGTTCAGCAGGTGCCGCATCCAACATAGGCTACAACTACAGCCTCACACATTATGGTTCATATCCATGCAATGGAATAGCAGTTCAGATATGCTGAAAGGCTTAATCGTCTAAGAGCGCGCAAGGAAACACACACATTCACTGAATGAACTCCTGAAGACTCATCGTCACATCATCATCACGGAACTCACGTTTATACTGTCCAGGAAAAGCTGATTTTTTTTTTCATTCTGCGTGCAGTATCAAACTCCATTAAAACAACTCTTCTATTAATGCTTCATATTCACATGATCCCATTTAGTAGCTCAGAGTGAGTCACGGGGCCTGAATAAAATCTTGCTAAATGAAAGTGAAACTCATTTATTAAATGAAAAATGAAATACAAAAAATTACATATAATTGTTTCAGTGTGTGGAAATAAGTTCAATATATCATGTGAAATTGTACAGGGGAGAAGCCAGTCGGTAGAGTTTATAGCTAAATATTTAGCAGTGTTTGCATGTCCTTTATGACATAGAATTCATTTAAATAGAAATAAAATACCATTCATTACAATGTTTTTAAAAAGCACCTAAATTGTTTTGTATTTTGTGATTTTATTTTATTTTTTATTTTAATTTTTTCTAGTTGAATAAAAGTCTATTTTCCATTTATATATTAGCAAATATTTTGCTAATATTTAAAATTATATATAAAAAGATTATTTTCCCTTCACATAGGCTATTAGCAAAATATTTAGCAGTGTTTGCATGTCCATTACTGCGTATAATTCATTAAAATAGAAATAAAATAACATTCATTACAAGTTGATTTAAAGAAAGCACCTAAGCAGTTTTGCTATTTGTTTTTTTTTCCTCAGTTGAATAAAAGACTATTTTCCATTCATATATTTCATCATTGAGGATTTCTTAAAAATAGTTTAAAAATCTCGTCTCGTTCTCGTGAACCCAATCGCGTATCTCGTCTCAACTCGTGAAGTAGGCATCTCGTCACACCCCTACCCCATAATATTGTTTAATAAAAAAAAAAGCCACGGACCTTATTTAAGCGCTTTAACTGAAATCCTGTTGAAAAAACCCATTGACTTTAGGACGAGGGAACTGGAACTGCTAAAATGCTAACTCGCTTCCGGGTTTTTACATACAAATTGATGTCATAGTTCCCCCACTCTATATGATATACTTGACTTTGACCATATTTGGAAGAGTCATGAATATTAATGAGCTCTACTCTGATGCTCAAGCAGCTCATGTAAGTGCCTGACACTCACACACATACACATTACAAACCTACACATCGACTTATTATAAAAGTACACAGTAAATTTAACATATATACACATTCAACTAACAAAATACACATTTAAGAAGTTAAACAATATTTGAGGCTCACAGTACGTCATATCCATGAATTGAACTGAATATATTAGTCAGCTTTGCATATGTACAGTATATCCAGATTTTCATTCTTCGGCACCTTTAACTCAACCAGTGTAGTGTACTTATATTTCAGACGCATAATCTCCCTGCTATTTGCTTTGTAATATCATCTTTTGACATTCAGCTTTTTTGGAGACACAATCATTTCGTTGTGAGATAATTCCACGAGAAGAGGGATAATCCACTCTGGGATGTAACTGAACTATTACATCATTAAATCATCTGAAAAAAAGCAACCATACTCATTTACTGGAGTGTTAATGGTTTGCCATCAGTCACTGTCATGAACAATGTCTAATCCAGAGCTCTCAGTGAAAACGAGAAAGTACAGAAAGCCCCTGCCTCGGCTAATCATGCCAAGATCTGTAAAATGTTCAATGTGGGCAACAAGCAAACTACCACTTATCACTGTATGCAGGAAAGGTGTGACGGTGGTCTGATTGGCAGAACATGTAGCTTTCTGTTTTCAAGCTGTGCAGACGCTGATTTGATGGAAGTAGCAGGTTTACTGTTGTTTACTGTTGTCTAAAGACGCTCTGCTCGCTCACCTCTGAATCCTGAGGGTCCTGCAGCACGGCAGCTTCCAGAAGAAGCACAGCGTTTGGCAACTCTCCTTCTCTTGACTTGCGCAATCCCTCCTCAAATGCATTCGGCCAGTCTTTGAAAGGGTTATCTGTGTGGAAGTAATATCCCTGAGAAGGAAATAGTGAAAAGGTTATTTCAGCTTGAAATTTACATTCTAGCTTGTTTACTAGCTGAACACAAAACAAATATTCAGAATATTATTGGATGGTTTGGTATTTTAGCTATTTTCTTTCAAAGAATGATTGTACACTGTAAAAAATGATTCCTCATTTTAGTTTTTTTCAACATGATTTTGTATAATAGGTTTTCGCTCTCTCTTTCACTGTCTCAACTATGTAAAAGGCTGTTTGTCAACTCAACTTTAAAACATATGCTCAACCAGCATCCTTTAAGTTGCGTCCCATATTTCTAATCCAGCAGGCGGTGGAATATGCACCATTAAGCATTTAACAGGCATCGCAACCACCTGGTTTACCTTTTATCTATAGGTTACCATTATCATAGGTTATCATAATATATTTCAGAGTTGTGTCAGTATATTATTCAATCCGAGTTGTGGGCCAAAAAAAGTTTTTTTCAAGTTGTGCACCTTAAAGGGTTAAGTGAGTTTGCCAACTGCCAGTTAAACACCCGAAGTCAGACACATGGGATATTTTTCACCAGATTTTTTTTATTCAATTATCACATTTGGTAAGTAATGCTTCTTCAAATTTGTGTTATAATTTGTAAAATGACATATATGAACTGATTATCTATGTATTGTTTCCAGTATAAATGTTTATAGAGCAGATTAGACCTTTGCAAATACAGGTGGAGTTTGGCCACATTTATAAAGCTTACACTTTATTTTGATGGTCCATTTGAGTATTAGTAGACTGTCTGCTTAATATCTGTTGATACTGACATTTAAAAGTCCTTCAACAGACATTTAACTGACTATAAGAAACTTTGCACGTACATGTCAACTTACACTAACCCTAACCCCAACCTAACAGTCTACTTATAATTTAATGAGAATTAGTTGCAATGTAACTTATATTCAACAAACGGACCATCAAAATAAAGTGACCAAGCTTAGTAAAGTTTACTGGTATTACAAAATTACAGGTATTTTTTTTTACATATACAGGTTGTTCCCACAGAGCAGACCGACTTATAAAAGGGAAGATATTACCAGTATTTTCATTTACGTATGAATGTACAGTATAATATTCAGTATAAATACAGTATAAATATTCTAGAACAAATATTTACAATAATTCACCCAAATGTGATTTTCTCATTCTAAAGGTCGCAGAAGAGGCTAGATTGACTTAGAAAAGGTGAGATTTTATTAATCATATATTTTTCATATGTTTACAGTAGACTAATATATAAGAAAGATATTCACAACAATTCACATGAATGCCATTTCCTTATTCTAAAGGTTTCAGCATATTTCCAGATAAACACTGACTTACTACAGGTGAGTTTTTTCCAAATAAATCCTGTCACATGCATACAGTAAACAAATAGTTAAGCAACAGTAGACAAATCATTTTGAAAGATTTCAGTAAATTTATGTTTCAAAGATTTAGTTTTAAATTTTTCTCTGATCTTGATTGTGTACACTGTTTATTAAATATGTTTTGGCTTTTTTCATAGAATTACTTGCAGTGTGGGGCATTTGATGTTGATAAATTAATTGAAGCTGCAAGTTTCACTACAACCAATCAACAAATTGTCATAAGACACTAAAAGCTGAAGCACTGCCATCACCCAAGTAATGATTTGTAGATAAATAAGATTTGGTGTACAAGTTGTGTTTATGTCTTTCAGTTTTAGTTTTTTAGATTTTATAATGTTAAGGAAAAATTTAAAGATTTTTTTTTTGTTGGGCATTTTTTATACAGCACAGATTCGGAAGATGAGCTGAGCAGAGGGATGACTCCTGAAAATCAAAAACTGTTGATGAACATTGGAGCAGATATCTGCAGTGCAAGAATACACTCACTTAAAAAATTTGAAATAAAGATTTTGAGATCAAATTTTATAATCTTCCAAGTTCTGGTGTCTTTTTTCCAAGAGCCTGTGTTAGTTATTTTAGAGTTTTACAGTGTTTTTTTTACCTCTTGAGATTACTTTTACTTTACAATTACTTTGTAAAACATTAGATTATAAGAAAAAATACTTTGTAAAGACAATTATATTGTAAGTATATTGCCAAATTGGGAGTAAATACCTTTAATAAAATGTGTAACATATTTTGTTGTCTGTTCTGTTTCTAATTGAGTAAATGTGCTAGATCTGCTAGAAGTAGTTGGGTCAAATATTTAACTCTGTCAGCTAAACATTTTAAGTTGAAAAAAAATTGAGAGTTAAGTCAATACAACCTAACTGAGTCAACCCAACAAGATGACTTAATTAGGGTAAGTTGAGTGAACAAATCATTTTCCACAAATCAACGGGAATTGGAACATACAATGATTTTTTGAAAAACATTTTTTTCCAAAAGAAATAAATTCATAATGTTTTTAATAAATTGAGGATGATTAAATAATTCTATACTATCTCTTTGAAATATTTTTTAAAAAACAGCCAGACATTGGTTTTACATGGTGTATAACATTATTTATTTGATGGTAATGATGATGATGATGATGATGATAATGATGATGATGATGATGATAATGATAATTATGATGAGGATGATGATTGTTATTATTATTATATTATTATTATTGTTATTATTATTATGGGGATTGGGTAGGCTAAATTGTCCGTAGTGTATGAGTGGGAATGAGTGTTTGTGGATGTTTCCCAGAGATGGGTTGCAGCTAAAGGGCATCCGCTGCGAAAAACATGTGCTGGATAAGTTGGCAGTTCATTCCGCTGTGGCGACCCCTGATTAATAAAGGCAATAAGCCGAAAAGAAAATGAATGAATGAATGAATTATTATGGGGGCAGCACTGTGGCGCAGTGGGTAGCACAATCGCCTCACAGTAAGAAGGGCAACCCAGTGATGGGTTGCAGCTGGAAGTGCATCTGCTGCATAAAACGTGCTGGATAAGTGGAATGAATTATTATTATGGTGATGATGATAATTATTTTTATTGTTATTATTCCTACTTGTAATATTATTATTCGTAATATTAATATACTATTTTATTAATTGAAATGCATGGTGGATTTTCTTAAATGTTTTTGCCTCATTAGCCTAAACAAACATTTACAATATGTCTATAATTCATTTGAATAGTTTCTCTCTTACCTTTTCATAAGGAGACACATTGGAGGGAATCTGTGGCTGTTCATTTTCTGTTAGCCAGTTTCTGCGAGCGAGTTCTTCCCATTCTGCTTGCATCTTATCCCAAAACTCTGTGTCTGACTGAAAGAGATTTGAGAAAAAGTGTCAGAAATAAAAGTCATGCTGTAGCAATATTTGATATTTTGGCATAGTGTAACATTAAACCTCAAACTCTTAAATTAAATACAAAAATGGATGTTAACCGAGCAACAATGTATATAGTCAGTATATATTAAGTCTAATGAGAGAAACCCACAAAACAAAACAAAACACCCACTCAGCAAAATCAAATAAGCTGCAATCTTCTAAAAAAAGCACACAAACTTTGGGTGATGTTACAATGATGCAGTTAACATACTGTTCAAATGTGCAGATTAAAATGAACAATTGTAAACACAAAACTGCCTTTCAACGTCCAGAATCATTAACCTCTTCAGACCTGCAATACACTGCTAAAAAAAAAAAAACATCAAGGGACTACTAAAATAACACATCCCAGATCTGAATAAATGAAATGTTCTTATTAAATATTTTGTTCTTTACATTACTGAATGTGCTGACAGCAAAATCACACCAAAACTATCAGTGGAAAACAAGTTTATTAACCCACTGAGTTCTGAATTTGGAGTCACACTAAAAATTAAAGTGAAAAACACACTACAGGTTGATACAACTTTGATATAATCAGAATCAGAATCAGAATCAGAATCAGAATCAGTTTTATTGCCAAGTGTGCTTCACACACACAAGGAATTTGTTTTGGCAACAGAAGCTTTTAGTGTACATAAAGTGACGAGTGACAACACAAAATTAAATACAAGAAAAGAAAAGGCAATAAACATTAAACAGAGATGCAGTTAGTCAAAAAGATCTGGATGTTGAATGTATGTACAGATATGTTGTAAATATACAGGTTATAAGGTGCTGTGTACAAGTGCGTATGAGAAAGTATTGCACGTTTATTGCACAGTAGGGGAATGTCTTTATAACAAGTCAAAACAAGTCAAGTGCCGGTATGACCTTCCTACAATGCTTGGGCATGCTCCTGATAAAGTGGCGGATGGTCTCCTGAGGGATCTCCTCCCAGACCTGGACTAAAGCTTTCGCTAACATGGTGTTGGTGGATGGAGTCAGACCAGATGTGCTCAATTAGATTCAGGTCTGGGAACAGACGAGTCAGTTTATAGCATCAATGCCTTCATCAATGTCGACACAGTCAACCACATGAGATCTAGTGTTGTCTTGCATTAGGCAATTGGTCTCACAAGGGGTCTAATAATTGCAACCCCACACCATTACTGACCTACTGCCAAACCGGTCCTGCTGGAGGATGTTGCAGGCTGCAGAATGTTCTCCATGACATTTCCACACTCATGTATGTCACATGTGCTCAGTGTAAACCTGTTTTCATCATCGGCCAGTAAGCATAGGAACTGAGAAGTGGTTTGTGGTCACCAGCTGCAGAACCACTACTTTATTGAGGGTGTCTTGCTAATTGCCAAAAATTTTTACTTGTTGTCTATTCCATTTGCACAACTGCATGTGGAATTGATTGTCAATCAGTGTTGTTTCCTAAGTCGGCAGTTTGATTTCACAGAGTGTGATTGACTTGGAGTTAGATTGTTAGTTAGATTGTTGTTTAAGTGTTCTCTTTATTTTTTTGAGCAGTGTGTGTTCCAAGTTGCAGAAACACGTAGAAATTATAAGAATCATTCATTTATTCATTCATTCATTCATTCATTCATCCATCCATCCATCCATCCATCCATCCATCCATCCATCCATCCATCCATCCATCCAT
>CAIGQZ010007154.1:2571144-2593484 GCA_903798205.1 Danio tinwini
TTCTTTCTTTCTTTCTTTCTTTCTTTCTTTCTTTCTTTCTTTCTTTCAGTAACACACATTTTTGGGGGTCTAAGAATTTGGTTTGTTGAGCATATAAAATCCAAATTGACAAGCTGTCAAGTCCTGCTGTTAAAACCAATCCCTGTCATTTTGCATTACTGAAACATCTTCTCCATCTTCTGGAAAGGATAATAAAACAGATTTAAGCAGTGGACATGTGCTACAGAAAAAAGTTTATAACTTTTTTTTTGTCACAATGAAATGAATCCTATTATTGTTCTAAAATGCCATTTCTCAGCAGCCCAAAAGGGTTCCTTGGAGACACATTGTATTCATACACCTTTATATTAATGAATGCAGAAATGCACTGTTATTTTTAGCATAAATTCTTACATTTAACACACCTTTGTGCTATATTTGGCCCTGACCAGCAGAGAGTCAGCCAGCAAGCCTGCGTTCACCTCTCACTGTCTGCCTGTTTCTAAATAGAGCAACATAATTTCAGTTGTATTCTGTTTCCTGCATCCCAGCGTCCTCCCCTAAGACTGCGGGGCGTAAAATGCATTTCCCATCTATCTCGCATCTTTATTCACCACTCAGTAAGCAGCCTGGCCTGACTCTTCCTCATTTCAATTCATTTTTAGGCTCCAAGATATTTCTTCATTCAGAGCACCAACAAATGAGATAATTGGAAACCGGCTTCAATGTCCCAGAGACTATCTTTCTGGATAATTCAGGACTCGGTTCAGCTAATAATCATATTAAATATATGCAGGTACTTAAAGGGGAGCTGGAGGCAGAAGGACAGCTCTCAGTGTGTTCTCATAATGATCGAAACTCAAGGATGGTGCAATCGATCAGTCCTCCATTTGTTCCCATTGGAGCCCTGAGAATCACTATTTACACACTGTACTTCAAGTTCTCTCAATCCTCTTCAAACTGAACATCATCTTTTTCTGATTTTCTCCACAATATAATTTCTCCATTGCATGATTCTTTGTACTGTACGCACTGCTTTCACTTTTAGATGTGCCCTTCCTCATTCTCCTCCATTATTCATCTGTTCTTACATATGTCCATGTTTTTGCCCTTAGCACTCTACCTCTGCAACACATGTAATGCAATAGCAGACACTCATCAGAACATCAACTATTAAGCAGTGAGCACTTGTAACACTGTACTAAGTAGTCTTATCACACTGTGAGGAAATATTTTATTCATGTTTCTGTTACTATTCCATTGTGCGCAAGACCAAAAATACAAATAAAATATAAATGGTAACACTTTACTTGAAGGTGGTGTGCATAAGACGTTCATGGAGACTTTATAATCATGACATGTGACATTTAAGATTTTATGCATGCTTATGACAACTCAATGTCATTCACTCAGTTGCAGAGATGTATAAAGTACTAGAGACCCAGACTTACGTAAAAGTACAAGTGCTCTATCAAAAAAGTGACTTGAGTAGAAGTTGAAGTGCTCTTTTAACACAATACTTAAGTGGAAGTACTATAGTATATAACATTTTTTTGTACTTAAGTATTGCAAGTATTTAATTAAAAATGTACTACTCAAGTACTGAAAGTAAAAGCACAAGTAAAGCGTTATGTAGTTATTTTTTAAAAAGCAGTCAAAAGACATTGTTTTGTTTATTTTAAATATCCTTTTTGGGGCACAGGATTAAGCAGAACAAAAAGAACCATAGTTTACGATTTATACTATAAAAAAAAGAAAAAGAAAAAAAAGTATATATTTTTATAAAAATAAATAAATAAAAATAAATAAATAAATATATATACATATATATGATGGGTCAAAAACACATTCAGCGTGACAGCCTTTATGATAGACAGTTAACGTTATGTAAGCATTGCAGCATGATATGAACCGCGGGTAGCTTACGGTAGTTAACTTATCTAGCTCTTATGGATAGCTCAACCTGCTGTTTTGTGTATTATATTATCTTTAACTTAACATGTTTCTTCAAATCGGACGGTAGAGTATGCACTTCATTCTGTATGAACTGTCTTTCACTCCGACAAATGCAAACATTGGTTCTAAATAGGGTCACGGGTGGTCTTTTTCCTCATCGCTACGAACAGTTGAAAGTGAAGGAGTTGAAGGTGAAATTTCTGGGTTTTCCATGTCTAAACAAACTAAAGTGCTCTTAATGCAGGCAGGCAGCACTGTCTTCTTTGATCGTCTGATCAATGAATGATTGATTCGTAACATTGTTATAATTGTAACGAGTAACTATGCAACACATAAAAAATCTACTGGAGTGAAAGTATTAAGCTCATCGAAAATATGTACTGAAGTAAAAGTAGAAGTAGGAGAAAAAAAACAATACTCCAGTAGAGTACAGATACAACCTTTTAGTACTTAAGTACAGTAGTGAAGTAGTTCTACTTCATTACTATACATCTCTGCTCAGTTGTCATTTTCAATGTAAAGATAACATTGTTTGAGATGCCTTTGTTCTGACAACTTACAGAACATGAACAAATACATTATAGCATGTCTTTGTCTTTGTCATGACAACATGACTTGTCATAAATCTATCATAAGCATGATTGTCATAAGGCATTTATAATTGTTTCCTGATTATTACTGTATTCACTTTTTTTATTTATTTTTTTTGTTGTGGAACAAGCTGAATTTGTCAACCCAGGCTCATTCTGAAACCGTACCGCTATATATATTTCTGGAGAGCGTAAAATACATTCCAAAAGCTATGTTTTTTGCACTTTTTGTTTTCACAAATCCATCAGAGGCTGCTGTGTATGCTTTTTCAGATCTCAAATTTCTCTCGCGGGTGTTATTGTGTTCTTACGTAAATTTACCAGAGGTTGCTGTCGACTGACTGACTGACCAATCAACTGACCCACCCTAAACCCAACTAATAGTGATTTCTAAAGCACCGATTAACCTAATCACCCTTTTCCCTAAGCCCAACTGACAATCGGGAAAAAGAAAAGCCCTAGTCAGATTTTACCACATTCTAACCCTGTTATTTACTTGTTTTTTTTATATTTTGGCTTTTGTCTTACCTACTTTCTAGAACCATACTTAGCCAGACTAGAACCCTGTCATTGTGGTCAACTCCTCTCTGTGTCTCAAGTCTGCAACATACATGGCAAGCTAACTGGACAAACTGGTAACCTCGGAAAAGCTGTCCATACGAAGGTAAGTGGTCAGCTGGTAAACGCAAAAAGGAATAGTGTCATACCGCCCTGTAGCATTCATTTTAAAGATGAAATCCAGCCATATGTACTTTTGGCTACGTAATTCACGATCTCCAGAAATGTGTATAGGGCTACATTTTTCAGAATGAGCCTATGTTGGAATTTGTCATTAAAATGCCTCATTAAAAGTGGAAAAATATACTGTATACTATAGTTCTACAACTGTAGAGTCAAATAATTTTATAACAGCATCAATAATATTTTTCTTGCACAATTGTATTTAACTACACTGGTGCAAATTGGATTTGTCATTAAAATGTCATTAAGTGTCAATACTCTGTAAATATTTTTATTACAGTGTCACAAATCTTTTTTTTTTTTTTTTTAGTTTTAGGTTTAGTTTTTTACTTTCCTCCAACAGAAGGTTAGGTAATAGACAATTTCCAGTGTCTTAGAAGTATTGAGATATTACTTTGTTTTGGTTACATTTTTTTTTTTGTGTATTTAGAATTGAAAAAAATAGACTAAAACATCTTTTCTATATTTGTAGGTTTTGTTTTTGTAGCTTTTTTTTACTTTAATTATATTTTTGAATTAATGCTTCAACAATATCATAATACTAATATACCAATGGTTAATAATATAATATAATATAATGTATTATTGTCAGTCTTGAATAAACAGCAGCTCTTTTATCTAAGCAGTACTACTGAAAATATTAGAACCAAAATATTACTATCTGTTTTTTCACCATATATTTTTTCCTGAGTGACAGGCCAAAGAGTAATTTCTTCCAATGCATCAGCGGTTGTGATCACTGAAGCAGAAGAACTGATGTTGGATAGCAGGGTCTCCAGCTGAATCAGCCCATATCTAGTTTCTGTAAGCACAATACCCTCTCCTCTGCCACCTGATGCTGCATGACTGGCCTATTTCTTCCTCTCATTGAGCAATGGAAAGTTATTATATGGTCCAACTTATTCCCTGACTGATGGCTATGACATTATAATCAATCAATTATTGAGTAAGGCTAATTAGCATCACATTGTACTTGTGACAGCAGGTGGTTTCCAACTCTTCCAAAGCTCCAAAGGCGAGGTCTTATTAATTTTTATTTATTTATTTGTATTTTAACAGCAGCAGAAGGCACACCTTCACATTACTTCAAGACAATCTTTTTTCAACGTTAAAACGATTTTTCTCGATATAAAAAATAATAATAATAAATCCATGAAAGTTCACAATTAGCTCTTTTGATTCAATTACTATACAACTGGTCTGTTTGTGTAGTTCATTTGAATAATTGTAAAAACTGAAGTATAAACCTTGTTACACACCAAACAAAGCTAAAATGATAAAATTAAAATGTACTCTATTTGGGTTCAGATAAAAAAAGTATGAATGCAGCACATCTAAACAAACCAAAATAAGCAACCCAGGTTCATTCTGATTACGTACCCCTATATACATTTCTGGAGAGAGCAAAATATGTCTCAGGAGCTACATTTTTTTGTGCAGTTTTTGTTTTCGCGAATCCACCAGAGGCCGCTGTGTTGGCTTTTTCAGATCTCAAATTTCTCTTGCGAGTGCCATTCGCGCCTGCTGTTCTCGCGTAAGTCCACCAGAGGTTGCTGTCAACTGACTAACTGACCAACTGACCGATAACCCTACCCTCCCCCTACCCTAAACCCAACCAATAGTATTTTAAAAAAACACAGATTGACCCACCACCCCTTCCCTAAACCCAACTGCAGTGTTTTAAAATGCAGTCCAGAAACAGAAAAGCCCACGCCTGATTTTTTTTTTTACCACGTTTTCAGATTTTGCCACATTCTCACCCTGTTATTTACTTGTTTATTGAATTTTTTTTTGTCTTACCTGTTTTCCGGAACCATTCTTCATCAGACTCTAACACAGTCGTCGCGGTCAACTCTGCTCTGCATCTCAAGTCCGCCGACGTACGTGTCAAGCTACCGGACAAACTGGCAACAGCGGAAAGCCGTCCACATGCAGGTAAGCAGTCAGTTGGTAAGCGCGAACAGGAATGGCATCATACAGCATTTGTTTTAAAGATGAAATGCAGTCATACGTAGCTCTGGTTACATAATTCGCGATTTCCAGAAATGTATATAGGGCGATATTTCCAGATTGACATGATGTCAAAATCTATAACTAGAATAGAGTGTTTAAGCATGTACTAGGCTTTTCTTTTCATAGTTTTTTCAGAGGCATTTCACAAAATATCTTCATTTAAATTTCAAGTCATTTGGGACTAAAATCACATTTACTGTTGGTCACAAATGTCAATTTTTTGTAAATTAAATTTGCTTTACAATAAATGATTACGTACTTTTTTACTTTTAATGTTTACAGTAAGTACATTCAAATTTAGTAAAATAGTCATTTTTTATTGGGCTATATATGCTTTTGATTTGTACACTTTATCCAACACTGATTATAAAGGACTGTTTTTGATAGTTATCAATATACACAAGACACTTTACTTACCTCCACTGCTGCCTTCGCTCTCTCAAACTCCTCCTCCAATGACTGGTTTCTGGACAGCAGTGTGCTGCCCCACCTCTGCTCTTTGCTCAATCGGCCCTGTCAAACACACGCAACAGAGCAGCAGTCAGAGAGAACGTGTCCAACCATCTCTCAGTCACTCTGACAGGAGAAAAGGCCCTGCCCTTGCCAACCCCTGATACCAGAGGCAAGGAGAAATGCCATCATTACAGCACAAGGTCTTCTTAGTTTCTTTCTTTCTCTCTCTCTCTTTCTCACTTTCACTCCCTTTTGAGGTCCTGCTGTCCACACTTAAAGTTCTCACACTCATAATGGCACTGGACTGGCTTGTCATGCACAGCGCGCTGCCCTCACACAATTTTCTCAGTATGCAAATCTGAAAATAGCATGGCAGGAGACCTTTGCTCAGCAGGAATCGTCAAATACGCACCATTTTCAACACTGTAAACCTGAAGACATGCTTGACATGCGACAAAGCCATTCATTTCCACTACACTGCTGTGTGTGTGTGTGTATGTATGTTTATTAAGCACACAGCAACAGAAATCAAGCTTACTGCAAAAAATATATATAAAATACAAGAGTAAGACCTCAAGGGTTTAATTTTTTCAGAGTCATAAATGCTTTATATGGAGATGTTTGAAATTTAGAGTGACATATGGGCATAAACAAAAGGAGCCTTCTGTTTACTTCTGCCGATAGCAACAACAACAATAAAACACTGTATTATATTTTGTTAACTAGGTTACTGCAAGGACTAGCAATTCATTAAAACTTTTAAAGGACCACTCCACTTTTTAGAAATAGGCTAATTTTACAAGTCCTATAGAGGTAAACAATTGAGTTTTACAGTTTTAAATCCATACAGCCAATCTCTAGACGGAAGCATTTTTAGCTTTGCTTAGTTTAGCTTAGCATAGATCATTGAATCAAGTTAGACCATTAGTATCTCTCAAAAATTTCCAAAAGATTAGATTATTTTACTATTTAAAGCTTGACTTATCTGTAGTTGCATAATGTAGCTACTAAGACCAACAGAAAGTGAAAAGTTGCTATTTTCTAGGTGGGCATCACGGTGGCACAGTGGGCAGCACGATCGCCCTTACAGCAAGAAGGTCACTGGTTTAATGCCCGGCTGGGTCAGTGGGCATTTCTGTGTGGAGTTTGCACATTCTCCCAGTGTTCGCGTGGGATTCATTCGGGTGCTCTGGTTTTCCCCACAGTCCAAAGACGTGGTACTGTATAGGTAAATTGAATAAGTTAAAGTGTATGTGTGTCAATGCAAGAGTGTATGGGTGTTTCCCAGTGTTGGGATGTGGCTGGAAGGGCATCCACTGCATAAAACATATGCTGGATAAGTTGGCGGTTCATTCCGCTGTGGTAACCCCAGATAAATAAAGAGACTAAGCTAAAAAGAAAATGAATAAAAAAATGAAAATTTTCTAGTTCTCATTCTCATATTCTCATTCTGGCGTAATAATCAAGGGATTTTGCTGTGGGATTATGGCTGAAGCAGGCACAATGATATTACAGAGCCCTCTTACCTAGTTACCTACAGTAGCTAGGGACTTGTAAAATGAGACTATTTCCAAAAGTGAAGGGTTTCTTTAAACAAATTAATTACATGATATGACACACTTTAACGTAGAGCATATATAACGCTTTACAATTAGGATTCATTAGTTAATAATAATTCAACTATTTACTTATTTACTAACATGAACAAGCAATGAAAAATACAATTATTATAGTATTTATTTGTCTTTTTTAATGTTAGTTAATCAAAATAAAGTCATTCATTGTTAATTCATTATTCATTGACCAATATTTCTTTTATCTTTCAAATTGTTCCAGTGATTGAAATGTACAAAATAATATATATATATACAGATCAGGTGGCATAATTAATTATGCTACTTTGTAATTGCAATGAATCAAATTTATTATGCTAAATTAAGATGGCAGCTTTCTGTGTTGATGATAGTGTTATGTTTTCGGTGCTCCCTAAACTTTAAAGTTGCTTGTCATTTTAATGAATAACATAATCATAGAGCTACCCTTTAAAAATTCACCCTCTGTACATAGCGTTGTATCTTGTTCTTAGGTCAGTCTAAATGTCAAGTGCTGAGCTATCACTGAAAAACTTCAATTTCCGCCAATTCAATTCTCGGCATAACAAAGCCTTCCAGGCAGACTGAATCAAAGGAATAGCATGAAGTATTTGCCACCTGCCTCATTGGAGATTAATCAATTACCAAGGTTACCAAGTTAAATGGATTTCATACAGGAGGTCATAATGGGGGCTTCAAAAAGGACAATTGGTCGTGCTTCATTGTGCTGGTGCAGCTCTGTATAATTACATTAAATGTGGCCTGTTAGGCCCTGTGTCAGTTCAACAATTACCTTTAACATTACACATTCCATTTCCACTGCACCTCATGGGCCAAAGATAAACTGAGCTTGTGTTTTTAGAACCATGCAGCTCACATGTACTGATTGCTCCATCATGACTAGTCTCGACAAATCCAAGACAACTTTATATAAACTCCTTACTGTACATCATGCAGGAGTTAAGGTTCTATGATGCAAAAGAGTTCTGTCTAGGGATGTCCTGATCAGGTTTTTTTGCCCTCAAGTCTGAGTTTGAGTAATTTGATTTTGAGTATCTACCGATACCTAATCCGATCCGATCCGATACTTCTATAATACATAAAAAAAGAATAAAGAAGAGCGAAAAAAACAATCCATGCTGTTCCTCATTTTAACTTTCAACAACTTTTATTAACAAACACTTCTGTGAGGTAGCTTGAACAGTCAAGTAATAATTAACAGAAATTATTCACTTTTGGACTTCAGTGTGACAGTCAATATAAAACAATTTAATATAAAAACAAACAGCACCTTAACTTAAAATACCCGGCAGGCAAACCCAAGTTTACATATCTCACAGTTTGCTATGGCAATGTTGTCGCCATTAACTTTATAATACCTCCAGACCACAGACATAATCGCGTTTTTTCCGCTTCAAGCTGCTTCCGTGTTCTACTTTGCCGGCATTTAACCAATAGCGTCTGCAACAATGTGATGTCATGCTGCATGCATTGCTGTTTCTGTGTAAAGTCAAGAAAGAGGTCTAACTCTGTGCCACCACATAACTATAGATAAAAAAAAGGTAAAATATGGTTTAAAAAAAATTATGAGAATATATGTACTGTATACATATATATTCGAGTACTGATCGAGAGGTAACGTCCGATCAAGTCTGAAACCGCGTGATTGTTCCCGATTTTCATTCATGAGAACAGATCTGGACATCCCTAGTTTGGTTGCTAAACAAACATATATAATATGTATTATTATGTCTAAAACACAATATTAAGAAACATACATTACAAAATGTTAAATTATCAAAGAAAAATTCTCTACCATTCAAAATTTGAGGTCAGTACGTTTTGTAACGAAAAAGTACTTTTATACAGAAAGAATGCTTCAAAATTTAAAATTAACTCTGATATTAATTTTTCAAACATCAACAAAAAATATTTTAAACACACGGTGATTTTTCAATTAAAATAAATAAATAAATAAATAAATAAATAAATAAAGCAGTACATTTTTCGTGCATGCTTGCAGTAAAAAAAAAGTTTCTTAAAAAATCCAAATCTGCATATTAGAATTACTGCCCATATATACTATTTAAATCAATATAATCAATAAACAGTATATATAAATATAATTAGGCGGTGACTCAGTGGGTAGCACTGTTGCCTTACAGCAAGAAGGTTGCTGGTTTGAGCTCCGGCTAAGTCAGTTGGCATTTCTGTGTGGAGTTTGCATGTTCTCCCTGTGTTCGCGTCAGTTTCCAGGAGCTTCGCTTTCCCCCACAGTCCAAAGACATGCGCTATAGGTGGAGTTGAACCAGCGACCTTTTTGCTGTTAGGCGACAAATAAAATAAATGACATAAATAAATGACATAAAATTATAAAACAAACAAACAAACAAACAAAAAATAATTATTTCGAATTGTAATATTATTTTACAAAATTACTTTTTAACTCTAATAATTGCTCTAATTATTTAATCAAATAAAGGGAAGTTTTGTAAGCATGGGAGAAATTAAACAAACAAACAAACAAACAGCAAATACTTATATTTTACTGACCCAAACTTTTCAACGGTACAGTGGAATAATAGGTTTTTGTGTACTCACACCATTCTACAAGCCAGACACACAAATCAAATATACTAGAGAAGGCATCCACTGCTTAACACCATATATTTGGTCTAATTTCATGTTATATGATTTTTCCAATAGCAGCCTTGGGATTTATTGTACAACCTCCAGTGGTGATATTGGCCAGTGGCTATAGTCAATAATTAATTTGCTAAATGATCTAATCATGATAGATAGCAATACAGCAGACCTACATGCTTCAATGAGGCAAGAATCGTGTAACATTTGTACCTTGTAGCACCACAACAAATTTGAAAATCCTTGAACCCTGTGACCTTCCCTGAGGATGCAACCTCAGTTTGCTAGCTGAATGTAGCTCAAATAATGCCAGAATAGTTTAGACGATTTTGCATTGAATTTGGTGGTGATGCTGTTTCCATGGTGCAAATGCATAGACCATTCAGCGATTCATACAAAGAGTGCACAGAAAGGCTTACATGTCTTCCACTAACATATTGCCTGTTGAGCTGAAAATGAAGAATTCTAGATGTTAGCACAGACTTTTCCGCAATGTATTGCCATTCACAGTTCATGTAAACGGACTTATATGTTTGGCAACACTACAAGGCATGGGACATGTGGGAAATAACATGTGAAAGTCACTGACTTTAGTCACTGTATACAGATGATTATGGCTCATAAAAAGTGTTGCTCTGTGTTGCACTTACTTGGGTTACTGGCACGGCTTCTGCCTCTACTTTATTGTTTACCTCCAGGGAGTTCCTGTGGCCAGTGTCTACCTGAGGCTTGCAATCCATAGACCTGAAGTCGTGTCAGAAGAAATTAGTGCTCAATATAGGTGTTAACTTATTAGAATTAGAGGTCAATTCTTCAACACTCTATCATGCAGTGTTTTAAAAAACAATAGGCAAAACAACTAATCAAAAACCTTTTATTTTGTGGAAAACACAGTGGTCAAAATTAGAGAATAGCAATGACTGTAGAATGAAAAAAAGATTCTGGGTATTTTCACAATGTCTGGCATATGGAGAGCAAAAAATGCCAGATAATGGAACAAAACTTGGATATTTTGCTGATTAATGCTGCTAAACATGTTCAATTATTGACATATTTTGGCCTCTACTAATGGGTCATACCAGAAAAAAATAAATAAATAAAATTTAGGGTCAAAGAATATCTTCAAATAGGGCTAAGCATTGACCTCAAAATGTAGGACATCATGGATTGTTCTCTAAATTTGATCTCCACTGTACAGAAATCATCCCCATTTTATTAGAATTTTTTTTTGTCCAGTGGAAAAACTTACCACACAAATTCACCAGAATTCTTTGATGAACGTCTTCTCTCAAGTTTCCACTTTCTGCTACCACTTCGCTCTGGGTGTGGGTTGAGCTCTTCCCATTTGTCCAATGAAGATGGAACTGCTGCTGTAAACAAAATGAGGCCATGTCCTTAGACAGAGATATACTATCATAATATAGCCCAAATAGAATGCAACCTATGTTTGTGGCATCTGCACGACACATTTTAAAAAGTGCATCTACATAAAGATATGCACTGTAATTTTCTTATCTCTGTAAAGTACTGTCTATTACAGAACCTACACTCTCAGAAATAAAGGTACGAGAGCTGTCACTGGGATGGTACCTTTTCAAAAGGTACATATTTGTACTTGAAGGGTCCATATTGGCACGTCAAAAGTATATATTAGTACCTACAAATTATAAGAGGAAGACTTAAAATCTTGTACTTTGTACTTTTTAGGTACCAATATGTACCCTTTGAAAAGGTACCACCCCAGTAACAACTTGTGTACCTTTATTTTTGAGAGTGTGCAGTATTAATAAAATCATTCCTAATCCATCTGATTTCCATCTCATTCCTTTTCAATATTCTCTCAAACTTATAATACCTAAGTCCAATGAGATTTTTTCAGGTGTGCGGGAACAGGGAATACTCTGTTCAATGTCCACTTGGATCAACTCTGTTTCATCTGGCTTCTTTCTATATGGTGTGTTTTTAGAAGAGAGTGGGCTCTTTCTGTCTTTGCTGTGTCTTCTCTCACCAGGCTCACTCAGATCCAGCAGGTCCAGAGAGGAGGAGAGTACTGGACACAAGATACAAAAAGAAAATAAACATCATGTATTATTATGTCTTCAGAAACTTAATTTCTGAAAGGACAAATCCACTGACCAATAATAAGCTTCAAGTATATGTGCACAAAGTGAAAAGTTAGTACACACACTAGAGGAAATGTGACAAAAAAGAAGCAAAATATCACTTTTTTGAAAGTTGTGATGGTATCAGTGAATTTTATGAAGGTTGTTTCACCACAGAGGAACCAAGAGTGGTTTGGATTTTGTATAAATTGGTTCAAGAAGATGATGAAGACACATTGTGATTTACATCAGTAGGTTTAATTGATCTCATTGTTCAAATTTAATTTTACTATTCCTGATTCTGTCGATGGCAAATACAGTAGTCAACATGAAGTGGATAGAAAAATAAATTTTTAAATTTGGCCTAAGACAAGAATGGGTGTTGTTCATTAGTTTTAGATCTAAGATTTTTCAATAGAAAATAGATTTCAAGAGAAAATCATATTGAAAGTTATTTTAATTTGCCACAAAATTGCTTGTGTTAGAGTCAAGAAAAGTAAACTGCTTTTTATACATATTTTCACTTTGAAACAAAACATACAATTTTAGTAATGCTTTAATAATTTCTGACTATTTTGCCGCAAATTTAGTTATTTACGGCAAAAACAGCCAATAAAATGTGTCATGTTAGGAATTTATAGTATTTTACTATAAGCAAAGTATTCAAATACTGCTACTGTAGTTGAAGGCAAAAATGGGAGTTAGCAAAAAATTGGTCACTTTGAAATATATTATATTCAATAGTAAATACAAAAACTAAGGTTTTGTACTGCTAGTGTAAAATGTAAATAAATTACAGTAAAAGTACTGTAAAAATTGTCATACTGTAAAATTAAAATGTGGTAAAAGGCATTTTACCATGAAAAGAAGTTGCGGAAAGGTTATTTTACTGTAAAGTTAAATTGTGGCTGCTACTGTAAAACACATTTACAGGTAAGTTACTGTAAAGGGGCAGTTGTGGTAACTTGCTGGCAATGGTGCTGCCAGTAAGTTACCGCAAAAATACAATAAAACAATGTACACAGCAAATATGTTTTGTGCTTACAAGATAATCTAATAGATATCCAAAAATCTATTAGCTATGTCCATTAGAGTTTCATGGACAGTCTAAATTTAGCATTGCTTTAGCCAAGAAGTGTTTGGACATCTATTAGATGTCTTTTAAACACAAAACAATCTTGGTGGCTGTGCGCTTCAACAACTCGTTCCATTATGTTTATGAATTAGGTCAGTAAGCAGAGGGCAAGTGGTGTTTTGGGATTACTCAAACACATTCAATCTGATCAAATACGATTTTGAGTGGACAAGCTTAAAATATTTCAGACCCTGTTTACACTAGTATTTAGCCTTGTTCGCTTATGATTCAACCGAAAAAAAACACCTCTTACAGTAAAACCAGATGTAAAAAGGCCTGATTGTCAATAACAGGAGGGAATTTACATGTGAAAGAGTCCTTTATCCCTTTATACCCTGAAAAAAACGTGTTAGTGTCATTTATGCACTATAAATAAGTTGTGAACTAGCAAGTTTTTATCACTTTAAAATTAGCACATCATCCAAAAGAGTTTAAAGGAAAGGGAAAAAAAAGCATAGAATACACATCCAGACTTCATTATTGCTCTAGGCACTGATCTACCTGCATGGTCACAGCAATAAAAGACAGCAGGCAGTTCCGACAGCTCTGGGGCCTGTGTCAAATAATCTTTGATGTTGCATGTTCCTCTGCTTGAGAACAAAGAGTGTTTGATATAGTGTATATATACACACTTTATCAAGAACCCGCTCAACAGAACACTGCGCTCTGCTGCGAAGATGAAGGTTTGAGACAAATTCATACTCATCCAATATTCAGAGGGATTGTAGTCAGCTTTTGTGATTAGGTGAGATTAAAGCATAAAACTTTCAGATGGTTGAACCCTCCATTATACAGTACGTGAACATTAAGAACAGACGCTCTTGACATATTTTACAGCTTGTACTCCTTCCTGTTCCCCTTCTGGCTCGCAAAACAGAGATCTTCCTTGCCAGGTGGTTGACTAAATGTCCATGCGGGTCACTGCTGTATATACCATAGATGCCAACACTGAGGATACATGATCCAAGCCTTGAGGGCTCGATGGCACACATTCTAAAATCTGGCACAAACCTGAAACCAGGTTAACACCACATCCGTTTGTCTTGTATGATAACACAATGATCCGCCTGGACACCAAAAACCTGTCAATACTCTTTTAAAGCCCTTTAATTCAAGGTCAGAGAGCACCAGTCTTAGCTATTAAGAAGATGTTACACAATGGTTGCCTTTATCTGTGCATATATGATGGTTTCAGGAGAATTTAAATATAAAAGAATCAAATGTCATTGGGGCAAATATCAAAAACCTCATTATGAATCAAATTCAAAAGCTTATTACAAAAAGCTGGCAAACAGAACAATGTGTTGAGATGACATTTTGACATTTCATCCAATATTTCACCACACTGTAAAAAAGTTGAATTTACTACAACTACATTTAAACACTTTTACTTAAACTAAATCAAAAAAAGACTTCATTAAGTTAAAAAGATTAGTTTTGTGAGCAAAACTTTGCAAGTTCACCCAAAAAAACTTCTGCCAACTTGTTACTTTGAGTTAATCTTAGACCTCCTCACTTGAAAAAATAAAGTTTGCAGTATGTCTAACCCTAACAACTACACAAAAATAAAAAATAACACCATTAATAATATTAATGTAATTATTATTAACAACAACAACAACAACAACAACAACAACAACAACAACAACAACCAAATACTACTGCACTAATGCTAACACATTAATTATTATTAATTTGTAATATTTATCTTAATTACAAAGAGGGGGGGGGGGGGTGTTCACTCAACTTCAGACATTTTTTTTTTAAATCAGAGCAACTGATGTTTTCAAAAGTTGAGTACACGAGAAAAAACAAAAGCAACTCTCGATTATGTTTTTTTTTGTTCACTTAACTTCAGACATTCCAATTCTGCAGACAAAAGTGTTCAGTTGGCACAACATAAAAAAGTTTTGTTACAGAGTTGTTCACCTCTCCAAAAAACAAAAAATCCCTAAAAATAGTTATATATAATAATATATACTATAAATAGTATATATATATATATATATATAATACAATGTACATACTGTAATAATAATGTATTAGAGATTATAATTAATAGTTACAGACTGTAATTATAAATATAGTTACAGAAAGTAATTACATGCGTGTAATACAATGTAAAACATGTATTTAGACAACAAAACCCTGTAACAAATTATTAATTTCAGTGTGAGTACATATTAGTTAAGGTCATTATTATATATTGTGACCTTAAAAACAATTAGTTTATTTACTTAAAAAAAGAGAGTAAAAATGTTGCCTTAAAAGTACTAAGTAAATACAAAAAATGAAATGAAAAAATTTAAAAGTCAACTTATTGTAGCAGTACCAAGTAACAATGAGTTTACATACTACTGAAGTAGCTTATAACTTATAACCTAAATGTGATAGTTAAAATGCATTGTGGGTTAATGTAATAGTGCTTTAAAGAAAGTACTCCAGGAGTCCTGATGCCTTGATATGATTGTCTGAGGAATCTGAAACCTTTTTTTATTGCTAAAATGAAATATATATCAAAACCTCACTCATGAGAATCTGGCAGAGAATAATAATTGAATTCAGAGGGTTTCCTCTGAAAGATTACAAGAGATTCCATTAAAGACCTGAATATAAATGACTATAATCAGCTGCATTCTTGTAATAGAGAGACACTGCTTAAAAAGCCTATGATGTATCTCTAATCGTTTAAATTCTTCTTACATTTCAGTCCAAGAATTTAGTTTAATTAGGCATAAAAACTCTGCGGTCATATTAATAAGCATTATGCAAATATATTTAGAGTGCCACCAACACAAGACTGTGACTTCAGTGCAGTGTTTACTTAGCAGTTGACTGGTTTCACATTTCAAGTCATGCATTTACATGTTCTTACACACATAGATCAATAACTGGCACTTTTACTGTTTGTTTGACAGGCTGAAACCCTTGCATACTGTGAAGTACTTTGTGACATTTTGATTGCAGAAAGTTCTGCCTGGTAATTTCTGCACCTCAAAATGCATTATGTACATTCAGAAGCAGAGTAATTAACAGACAGCTGCTTTATTACAAATAAATCGAAAGATCCTCCAAATGCAATCAGTTGGTAAATAGAATTTGTTGTTTTCACAATCAGTAAGCAAACAAGATACGCTATAGGGAGTAGGAGTGGTTGTCTTAATTGCTTTGTGTTGTAGGCAGGTCAGGGCGTAAGTATAATAAATACAGTTTTAGTCGCTCAGCCTCTCACTTCAAGTAATACAGCTGTCATGAAGTGAGAAGGTACTTATGTCATCCTTTAGTAATGTGTCTGTATGATCTGCTAATCAGTGGTGAAGTTGTACTGTATTTAATGCAAATGACATCTGTGAGGAATTAATCTGGTTAAAACAAAGAATGAGATATGTGGTGTTAGCAGCCACCACTGATGATAGAACTGTGCAACTAGTTTAATTGTATTGCCTTGTTGAATAAATTAATCTTTTGTTCATTAATTTATTTCATTAAGCCCTGTTTAGATTGCACATTTTTCCTCACAGTTTTAGCATGATATTCTTGACGTATGGGGATTTGTAAATGACAAATGGATGTTGGGACACAAGATACCATAGTTTCTTTTTATGTAGTGTAGCAGCACAATGGCATTGTCACAGGGTAGAGCTGAGCACAACTGTAAACAATATTGCAGTACATAATGGAACTGAACCTACAACATGCATAGGTCTATAAATCATTCATGAAATTGTTCAATTTAGAAGACATTTTCAGGAAACAAAGATTTAAAAATGTTTATTAAATTTGCTTGACAGATATTTGACAACTAGTTCAACGTTTTTGTATGTAATGAATGACTCAAGTAATGAAATGAGGACTATTATTTTAATATGGAATGTCTATTCAGCATTCACAAGTTTAGTTAATTTTGACTGACATGACATAAGCAAATGATAATGTTATAAAACAGCAGAGAGTTGTATGAAAGCAATTGATGCATGTCCAAAAGCATTTGCAATTTGTTGGAAGGAACGAGAAACTAATTGTTTTGAGAAATGCATTAACTGTTGTGCAAATGTAAATAGTGTTGTGAGAAATGCACCAAAGCAACTGAGAAAAACTGTAAAGTTAAGAGATATAACTTATTTACCTCAGGAGTTTCCCTGAATGAAATGGTGAATATAACCAACATGGACATCTTAATAAAGGATTAAACACATTAAGGGTGTTTGTTTGCTGAAATTCATATTAAAATCAGTTTTATTTATATTGTGCAATGTATATTTACAATGTTTATGCATAGTATATATTTTGAAAATCCTCTGGATGCTCCTGTTTCCCCCACAAGTCCAAAGACATGCGCTATAGGTGAATTGGGTAAGCTAAAATTGTCTGTAGTGTACAGTATGTGTGTGAATTGGTGTGTATGTATGTTTCCCAGTAATGGGTTGCAGCTGAAAGGGCATCCGCTGCATAAAACATGTGCTGGATAAGTTGGTTGTCCATTCCGTTGTGGCAACCCCAGATTAATAAAGGGACTAACCTGAAAATAAAATAAATGAATGACTGAATGGTTCATAGTCGTGATTCAACTGAAGAGGGTTGATCAAAATTTCTAAAATGTGAGAAAATCATCTGATCATCTGATTGCCAGCAGGTATAGATTAATTGTCTCTCTGTTCTACTGCACACTGCATAAATACAGAATGACAAATGACCAACAACAAAGCTAAAATTAGGCCCGATTCAAAGAAGAGTCACACAAGTCAGAATTTGACCTAAAATTTGACCAAAATCTCATGGTATATGCCTGGCTGAACCGGCCTAATCTAACACAATAACCTTCGTAACCAGCAATAAAAATTGCGTAGTCTCAATGGTGCTTCAATAAATAAAAGTCAATTTATTGGCTTCATTTAAAATGATTTATTTAGATTAATCTTGGAAATGCCACCATGCAGCTATTTTCACTAATGCAAGAATATCATAACATTTCATGAAACAAAAAGTCTGTCACATGTCTGGTGTGTCTGTGTTGTGTTTTGTCATGTGATTCCCCATGTGCCATGCTCCATGTGCTTTATGTTAGGGTCATGTGATTCCTTTGTTCTGTTTTCCCGCCATGTGTTAGTGTTCAGAATTACCACCTATGTTTGTATTCAGTTCATTACGTTTTGTGTATATATACTCCTGTGCTTTGTTTAGTCCTTTATCTGGTATTGAAGTGTTAACCCTCCTTGTGATTTCTGTGTGCCAAATTCCTGTTTTTGTAGTAAGTGTGCGTTTTTGTAACTAAATAGTGTGTTTTTGATATCTCCGAGTATTGATCATCTGTGAGTGAGCGTCACTTGTGACAAAGTCAACAGTGGTGCTTTTTGTGCTCAAATCCCTTTTAGTCTGGTTCTTTTCTAATTTCCATGGTGTGTCACGATTTCTCCTATTCATTTTTATAGATGTGTGCATTTCTGAGAAGGAATGGACAACAAAATAATTGTTTCTATTCAAAAGTGGGGTTGGCAATACCTTGTCAAGTTTTGTTTGTGTCTGTTGAATTGACTTTAAGCTTGTGTTTCATTGGTTACCTGTTATCTTTGCTTCCATTTTTCTCTCCAGTCAATCCTTTTTTAATTTTGGTCATATTTTCTAATACTGTTTTGGTCACAGTTATTAACTTTTTGATCCGTTCAAAGAATCCAAGTGAAAAAAAGTTTATTTCTTGACCAACAATAATACTATAAATGTATTGTAAATAATGATAAAAAAAACAACTAATAAATCTGTTATTTTTTATACTTGATTTGTTTCAGTTGTTCAAACCTAACCTATACAGTAAATGAAATGTTCCAAATTATAGTACATGCTGTATTTTATCACTGTGTCAATCAGACTGATTTGATAGATTAAAATTCAGAAACAAGGAACCACAGTGTGCAACTGGATTTGTTCTGAACAATATTTCTAGGTAAAACAGAACAACAACTTTATAAACTGACACATAATATCAACCTCTTGGTTGTTGAACTGTTGCATAAGACCTTACAGTTGCATTTGTGCTGATATTTGGTAAAACAACGCTCCTGTATTGCTAACTAAACTCTAAATGTCTACATTTTTATACTTTACATTTATAAAATATAGAAACAGAAGTTTATGCAGGGACAGTATCCTGCCCACATTGAATATGAGAGTTCATGTGTTGTAATAACTTTCAACCCTCTAAATATTTCATACCCTGATGTATGTGTGTTTTTGTGTGTTTGGCACAATGATGGTCTGTGCATCTTCTTTAAGTACAAGGCTTGTTTCAAGTGAAACATAGCTTAGGCAGGCAGTACTGAGTGAACTGTAGTATATTATAGTGTATAAGCAGAAGTGCTGAGGAAGAACTGGACGGTGTCTCTGGTACCTGCTGTGTTTGAGGTTACTGGTCGGGCAGCACCATCACACTTGGTCTCGCAGAGGAAATCATCGATGGAAGGGCTCAGCAAGGGACGGCTCTCTTGTTGCTCACTCACCAGCTGAAAAACCAAGCAGAATAGTGAGATGAGATCTACATTCCTTCACTTGGCCTTCTGTACTCCCTTTGCCTAAGCTGGAGCCAGCCTCCATTTGCACCATGACTATTTGTGTGTGTGATTGGTAACACTGGACCGAAGTGAAAATTCTCACCTTGCCCCCTTCTGACAAACGTCTTAATCCTAAGTATATTTCTCTCTGCAGTTCTCATTTAAACAGAGAGAAGGCCGGCGAGTACAAATAGTGCATGTGCCATGCTTGTTTTTCCATTTGAGAGCACATAGTAATTGTGTATGCATATAATTATGACAAGGTGTGAGGCTCTCTTTATAAAGCCCCTCATCAGTGCATGGTGTGTGTACCGTGTGACAGAATGAGTGTATGTGCTCTTGAGAGACTGGCGTAGAGGTGGCCCTGTGTCTAACAGAATGGAAAAAACACATCAATCATCATCTGCTTGTTCTCATGGTGTTCATTCAGCCATGCCACAGTCTCGTCGGAGGAGAGCACTTTTGTGGGCAGCGCATGAGTACAGCAAATCTGCATTTTCAGCCATAACTAGCTGTTATTCCAAAATGCAATCCTTTTTTTTGTCAGGTGAAAACCCTACTTAGTGTTTGTGCTGCACAATTCCCCTTACTATAAAACACATTTTACTGGACTGTCCGGTGTTAAATGATTCCAGAAGACTTTTTAATGAAATGAACTCTCTTAAGGACAATTTTTAGCAAAGTGACACCAGAAATGATTTTAGAATTTTTTTCTTGTATTAACACTAAAAATCTTATTTATTTTTTGTATTCTTTTGTTTGTTGATTTTTTATTGTATATTTATTATTGAAATGTTCCTGCCATGAAAATAGCCTTGGTTGCTGACATGGCATTAAAATATATATATTTTTTTTTGTCAGCAGACAGAGGCTTTAAAGAGATTTCTGATACTTAATCTGTGTCCTTGTTGTGGATAAATTCATTTTTCTTACCACAAATATATTAACTATATGACATTTAGTAAAAAAGAAAGAAAGAAATCTAGCAAAAGTATGTGTCTGTGTTTGCATCAGAGGCTCTGTTAGACTCTTTTGGGAATTCTAGCAAAATTCTGCTGTGCCAAAGCAAAAATATTTCAAATAAATCCTTGTCTAAAGAAGAAGATTACCCTATAGTGACCTGAGAAACCGGCTAATCCGTTAATTGGTTTTGATAATCTTTATTGTTGTCATCATTTAAGACATGAAGGCTGAACAAACCAGCCGAGGTGAACATTTCTAATTATATACATCTTCATCCTCTTGCACTCCTCTTCCCTTTTTCAAATTTGCTTAAGGTGTAGATATGGAAGTCAGCTAGCGGCAAAGCTAAGACTTAATGTTAATGTGTAAATAATTCACTATTTATCACTAGATTTTGTGGAATGAGTTTTTACATATAATTAAAAAAAATATTTGATATATAAGCTTTGGTAGCATAATCTTATATTATAAACTAGTTATAGTGTAAATAGGGGTGGCACGGTGATGCAGTGGGTAGCGCTGTTACCATACAGCAAGAAGGTCACCGGTTTGAGCCCTGGCTGGGTCAGTTAGCATTTCTATGTGGAGTTTGCATGTTTTCCCTGTGTTCATGTGGGTTTGCGCTATAGGTGAGTTGGGTAAGCTAAGTTGTCCGTAGTGTATGTATGTAAGTATGTCCTGGTCCTCCAGGTTGGGGGTTGAGCCTTGGGCTAACAACCCACCTCATAAAAATTAGATGTTACGAAACAATAAAACTGTGTGGCTAAATATCAACTTTGATATAAATAGCACTGGGAGTAAGTAAGTATGGTGTAAATACAATATTTGCATTAAGAGTTTTAAAGGGGAAAATATGATAAAACCTCTGACCTTTTGTGTATATGATTATGGGTTTAATTGTTTGAAAATACACAAGCTTCCAAGAGAAAGTTAATGAAAATTCCAATATTTTGTGGAAATGCTATGTCTGAATGTGTATTATGTGACACACAAGTAGCCTATAATCGATTAGAAAAACAACCAGGGGTGCGTACCGAAAACCATCGTTAGCTAAATAAGGTCACAAGTTCCCTCGTTACAAACAGTTAATTGATTTGGTGTATCCCAAATCAGTCATTTCAATGAACATTCGCAAAGTGCATCGCAATCAGTAAGCTTGTAACTACATTTCTAGAGCTGTAGTTAAAAGCATAGTTCCTGGCTGTGTTCTTTTCCCCGTTATCACTCCTATTCTCTATTCATTTAGAACATTCTAACAGATAAACTTGAAATGATTTTTAAAAAAAAGGATTAAGGTCATCTCCCTTAGGAGTAATTTGCTTTCAAAGTATTTTTACAGTTCGATCTTCATATTGACAATTGCGTTCCCTTCGTAGTGCACTTTGAAAACATTTATGCCATTTTGAACACAGCCGTGGCTCATGACAAAAGCTATAGGTGACCTATTATTAAAAAGCGGAATTTAGTCTGTTACGTCTCTAAAACTTGTGAAAACAAATATATACATAGCATACGTTAATGGGTTTAATTTATAGTAGGCTATTTATTAAGTATCTGTATATGACATGGGCCTGTTGGTTAAAACATTTCTGCAGTGGTTTGAATGTGTCAAATTGTAAAAGTAGATTCGC
>CAIGQZ010007154.1:2595779-2611203 GCA_903798205.1 Danio tinwini
CACACACACACACACACACACACACACACACACACACACACACACACTCGCTCTCTACTCTACAACAGCAACCTGCCTCATGTCACTCACTTAATTAGATTTTCAGCATGGGATTGCAGGCGTTGTGCAAGCTGATTTTTTAAATCCTATTAGCTGTCTTTACTGTTAATATTGCTTAATATTGTTATTAAAAAATATTGTTACTATAAACCGTATATAAAACATTCATTAGAAGTTAGGTTGTAGATAAGAAACTGATCAAATTTACTGTAACCCAAAACTGTATTCAAATGTAAATAGGAGCTGCTCCTAAAGTCACCTGAAGTAAATGATTTTTTATAGTGTTTTTGCAAACACATTTCTCTGGGTAAGAAAATAAGGGGACATTTTTAATACCTAATGGTGACTGTGCCCCAGTGTGAATCAATGGCAGGAAACTGCTGTGTGTTTTCTGAAAAATAGTGCAAGGATACTTATTTTTGGGCTATGTCATCAGAAAACTGCAGGCCGTGAAAAAAAGTACACATATAATTTCACGTCACATGTCCTACACACAGGCTTAACAACAACAACAACAGACGCTTTAAGCAATGCTGCCTAAATTAATGGACTGTTGCATGTTTATCACTTAAAGCAAATTGGAAAGACCTATAAATTGATTGAAACCTCTGACCTTATCTAGACTGGCTTAATTGAGGGCTGACGTACAGCATTTTCCCTCGGATGTCTTTTTAATTGGTCCGAAGCTAAAGTTAGGTCATAGAGATAAAAAAAAACAATAAGAATCTTTTTTTTTTATTGAGAAGAATCAAGATTTAAAAACAATTAATAATTCATTCATTCACTAATATTCCTTCGGCTTAGTCCCTTTATTAATCAGGGGTCACCACAGCGGAATGAACTCCCAACGGATGCCATTCCAGCTGCTATTGGGAAACATCCATACACACTTATTCACACACATATACTATGGCCAATTTTGTTTTATCCAATTCACCTATACCACATGTCTTTGGACTGTGGGGGAAACTGGAGCACCCAATAGAAACCAACGCGATCATGAGGAGAACATGCACTCCACACCAGCTGTGGAGATGTGGAAATGCCGACTGACTCAGTGAGGACTCGATTCAGTTGCCTTCTTGCTGTAAGCCGACAGTGCTAACCACTGAGCCACCATGTTGCCCAAAAATGAATCAATAGTAACAAAAAAAATTGATGTAGTACTTGACAACTGTATATTTTGTATATTTTAGGCTGTGTAAGCAACTGTATGAGGAATTGCGACCACTACATACAGTAATCTAACAGCAGCTTTGAAACAAATACTGAATATTCATGAATGCTGCGTATGTTGGCCAGAGCGCTTGGGAGAACATTCCTGTTGTAAGAGTGTGTGCCAGAACGCTGACCCAGCAGTCTTAATTGGGTTGCACAGACATCTCTGGCTCTGCTGGTGTCAGGCAGGAGATTTATTCCTTCACTGGCTGGAATGCCTGATGTTACCCAGGTTGAACTCTCGCTGTAACAACACCTTGTACATGTTTGACAGAAGTACAAGAAATAATGCCATTCCAACTGTTGTCGTCACATCTTACGCAACAAAAGCAAACAAAAAGCAAAATATATGATTTTATTTAAGAGCTCAGATTTGCTGATTAGCAAGCATTTGAAGTGTCAGGCTGTGTTATGTAACATCATTTCCCGGTCGGATGTTTCATTACTATAGGTGAGCCGAATTTGGAGCTTACTTTTAATTTGCCCCTTCAAGTCTAATAATAAAAGCGTAACTTCCTCCCTTGTGAATGCCAGCAGAACAAGGGCCGTAATTTTGAAAATGTTTTTGGCTCTACTGCTTAATTAGTTTCCTCTGTATTCTGTTTAAAACTGTTTTTCACTTCAGGCACAAATGAGTTGCTGACATTAATAGGAATTATTAAGAGGACAAAACTCATTCTTGTAATTAGAGAAGATAATGTAGTGACAACAGTGGATTTATTTTATTAACTCTCTTTGCTTATTTCGAATGGCAGTGTGGTTGATTGATGATTTTTCTGTCTGAGAGAAGAAAACACATTAGGTGGATCTTCATTTAAATGTGCATTCAGAAGTTTGGTGCTAATTGAAAAAGTATTTTGTGAAGAGTCATCTGAAAGCTGTGCACTGACATGAGATGAAGAATGTAATAAGAATTGTTTTCCAATAGAAATAGAAAACCATCATGTTATCATATAAATATGGTGTGGCATCAAGGTGGCGCAGTGGATAGCCTCACGGCAAGAAGGTCGCTGGTTCAAGCCCCAGCTGGGTCAGATGGCATTTCTGTGTGGAGTTTGAATGTTCTCCCTGTGTTGGCGTGGGTTTCCTCCGGGTGCTCTGGTTTCTCCCACGGTCCAAAGACATGTGGTATAGATGAATTGGGTAAGCTAAATTGTCCGTAGTGTATGTGTGTGAATGAGTGTGTTTGGATGTTTCCCAGTGATTAGATTAGATTAGATTAGATTCAATTTTATTGTCATCACACATGTACAAGTACAAGGAAACGAAATGCAGTTTAGGTCTAACCAGGAGTGCAATAGCAGCAAGTGCAGGATACAGGTATAAGTTATAAAGTGCAGTTATAGAAAAACTATGGTGATATTTACAAATGGATGTACTATGAACATTATATACAGGTTGTGTTAGCTATGAACAGAGATTTACAATAGATGGATAAATGTACAGGTTGCTATTAATAATCAGAAGTGTGCAGATAGATAAACATAATTACAAATGTATATGTACAGTGGGTGTGTACATAATTTACAAATGTACATGTGCAGTAGGTAGGTACAGTTCAAATAAATGAATCAGTGCAATGAATATGTGCAATTTTTAAATGTGCAAATGTTAAGCAGTGCAGTGATTATGAGGAGTCTGAGTTATGAGGAGAGGAGAGTGGGGTGTGTATTAGGGGGGCAAAAAGTCAGTGGGGAGCAGAGTTCAAGAGGGAGACAGCTCTGGGGAAGAAGCTGTTCTTTAGTCTGCTGGTTTTTGTCCGGGGGAGCCTGAAGCGCCTGCCAGAAGACAGGAGAGAAAACAGTCTGTGAGCAGGGTGAGAGGAATCTTTAAGAATACTGCGTGCTCGGCGCAGACAGTGTTTCCTCTGGATGTCCTCTATGGCTGGCAGTGTGATCCCTGTGATGCGTTGGGCAGTTTTCACCACCCGCTGCAGTGCCTTACGCTCCGCAACAGAGCAGCTTCCATACCAGACTGTGACACAGTTCGTCAGGATGCTTTCTATTGTGCAGCGGTAGAAGTTCACCAAGACGGCTGATGACAGCTGGTTCTTCTTAAGTTGCCTTAAGAAAAATAGGCGCTGGTGAGCCTTCTTAACCAGGCTGGAGGTGTTGGTGGTCCAGGAAAGGTCCTTGGAGATGTGGGTCCCCAGGAACTTGAAGGAT
This sequence comes from Danio tinwini, assembly GCA_903798205.1. Lineage (NCBI taxonomy): Eukaryota > Metazoa > Chordata > Actinopteri > Cypriniformes > Danionidae > Danio > Danio tinwini. The sequence continues at coordinate 2,599,223 of CAIGQZ010007154.1, forward strand.
GAAACAGGCTTGACGGCCATCCCATTGATGTAGATGGGATCATGTGAGCCTGTTCGTCCCTTCCTGAAGTCCACAATGAGCTCCTTGGTCTTGTCGGTGTTAAGGAGCAGATTATTGTTGGTGCACCACGTGGCCAGATGCTGTATCTCCTCCCTGTAGGCAGTCTCATCATTGTTGCTGATTAGACCAATCACTGTGGTGTCATCTGCAAATTTGATGATGGCGTTGGATCTGTTCACAGGCCTACAGTCAATGGTGAAAAGGGAGTAGAGGAAGGGGGTCAGCACACAGCCCTGTGGTACACCAGTGTTGAGTGTGACGGTGGTGGAGCAAATGTGGTCTGATCTAACATTCTGAGGTCTGTTAGTCAGAAAGTCCATAACCCAGTTACAGAGAGACGTGTCTATATCCAGGTCTCTAAGTTTGATCATTAACTTAGAGGGTATGACAGTGTTGAATGCTGAGCTGAAGTCAACAAACAGCATTCGTGCGTAAGTGTTTTTATTGTCCAGGTGTGTGAGTACAGAGTGCAGCGCTATGGAGACTGCATCTTCTGTGCTCCTGTTGCCACGGTAGGCAAACTGATGTGGGTCCAGTGTGGATGGCAGAGAGTCTTTCAGATGTGCCAGGACCAACCGCTCGAAGCACTTCATGATGATGGGTGTGAGTGCTACCGGGCGGTAGTCATTCAGGCATGTTGGGCTGGAGTGTTTTGGCACTGGCACAATAGAGGTGGTTTTAAAGCATGTTGGCACAGCTGCTAGGTTAAGGGACAGGTTGAAAATGTCTGTGAATACCCCAGCAAGCTGTTCTGCACATGCTTTGAGGACACGCCCAGGAATACCGTCTGGTCCAGCAGCCTTACGCACATTGATCTGACTCAGTGCGGTGTAGACTTCTGAGGAGGTGAGTGTAATGGGTGAGTGGTCGGTTGAGGAAGTGATCCTGATGTAGGGTTCATTATTGTCTCTTTCAAAGCGGGCATAAAAGTCATTAAGCTCGTTCGGGAAGGAGACATTTGTGGCTGTGGGTGTGGAATGGCTGGGTTTGTAGTTGCTGATGGCCTGTATGCCCTGCCACATGCGCCGAGGATCAGAGTTGGAAAAGTGCTCCTCTAGCTTTAGCTTGTAGCAGTGCTTGGCCTTTTTGATGCCCCTCTTCAGATTAGCCCTGGAAGTGCTGTAGGCCTGTGCATCCCCTGATCTGAAGGCAGTGTTGCGTGCCTTCAGCAGGAGGCGCACCTCCTTGTTCATCCATGGCTTTTGATTTGGGTATGTGGTGATCTGTTTCTGGGTTGTAACACTGTCAATGGTGGTGTTGATGTATTCCAGCACAGAGGAAGTGTAGCTGTTAATGTCTGTGTGAGAGCCACATGTGGCCTGGGAAGCAAACATACTCCAGTCTGTGTGTTGAAACCTGTCCTGGAGTGTGGAGTCTACCCCCGCTGGCCACACTTTGATGGTCCTCACTGATCGCTTCACACGGTTGATGAGGGGTGAGTATTGGGGGGTGAGGAACAAAGAAAGGTGATCTGATTGACCCAGGTGGGGGAGGGGGGTAACCGCATAGGCTTCAGCCATGTTTGTGTATACCTGGTCCAAAGTCTTGTTTACCCGTGTGTGACAGAAAATGTTTTGATGGAATTTGGGGAGCACTGTCTTTAAGTTTGAGTGATTAAAATCCCCCGCAACAATAAAAGCAGCCTCCGGGTGAGCAGTCTGTTGTTTGCTGATGGCTGCATGAAGTTCATTCATAGCAAGCTTTGCATCAGCATCGGGTGGAATATAAGCAGCGATTATAAAGGTGGAGGTGAACTCCCGTGGCAGATAAAACGGTCTGCATTTGACCATCAGAAATTCCAGGTTAACAGAGCAATGTCTCCCAACGATGACAGAGTTTGTGCACCACGCTTTGTTAATATAAATGCATAATCCTCCGCCTCGGGTCTTACCGGAGTCATCCGCCGCTCTGTCTGCTCGGAATGTCTGATGCTCAGTTAAAGATACAGCGTTGTCTGGTATCCCGCTGTTTAGCCATGTTTCTGTGAAAATCATGACATTACAGTTCCATAATCTTTTGCTGTGGTTGATGCGCAGTCTAATCTCATCCATTTTGTTCACCAGGGACCATACATTGGCGAGGAAGATGCTGGGTAAAGAGAGCCGGTGTGGTGTTAGCTTTAGCTTAGCTCTTAGCCCGCCGCGCTTCCCCCGCCTTTGTTTACGTTCGCATCGCCGTCTCCGAGCACTTCCGCCCGGCCGGACAGAGCGCTCAGCCTCGGGTGTCCTGGCGATCTCTGGGATGAGTCGTAGATTGCTGATAAAACTGTCTGAAATGCACAAACCAATATCCAAGATCTCCTGTCGGGTGTACGATGTAAAGGCATTACTGTTCTGCACGAACAGACCCGAAATGAGCAGGAAAAATACTGCAAAATTGCAGAAACTGGAGAGACGCCGAGCCTCGCGATGTGTACGCGCCGCCATCTTGGTCATTTACTCAGGTAAATGGGTTGCAGCTTGAAAGGGCATCCACTGTGTAAAACATATGCTGGATAAGTTGGCAGTTTATTTTGCTGTGGTGACCCCAGATTAATAAAAGGAGCCGAAAAGAAAATGATTGAATGAATAAATATGATGTCATAGATAGATGGGGCCAGATGACTTAAAATGAAATGTGAAATTTGATTTTAAACACACACAGCCATTGGTCTAACGGTTAATGAGTTGGACTTGTTATCAAAAGGTTGCAGGTTTGAATCCTGGCACTATAGCAAGTATTATTGGTGGTATTGGAATAACCAGCATTCTTACCACCCTCAATACCACGACTGAGTTGAGTCCCTTAAGCAAGACACCTTTCCCCCAGTTGCTCCCCTAAACCACAGCAATGGCTGCCCACTGCTTTGCTGTGTGTGCACTTGGATGGGTTAAATGCAGAGCACAAATTCTGAGTAGGGGTCACCATATTTGACCACGTCATGACTTTCCTTTCCTTTTTTCTTTTCCCATATTTTCCCATATTAATACAATACTTTTAAAATATTTTTCTATAAAACTTTTAAACGCACAGTTCCAGAAGCATTTTCTATGGATGTCATTGTGATCTCTTATATAAATAAACATGACGTGATGTTTGTAGATGTATATCTCAATATACCATTTCATTACATATGCAGATATTGGCCCAAATTAAACTATTTCATTTACTGTTTTGCTTGTTTATGCATTGACACAATTAAATTGTGTGTTGCTACAATTCTACTTCAAGGATTTCCAACTTTTGGACTCTGTATGCCTTATGTATGCTTATAACAAAGGCTGCACTTAAAACTGCATGGTTTAAGTGACTCAATTCCGATTTTTTTCCCCCATGTGGCACAGATCTGATACGACCCATGTACGTGTATACAGAAAGAAATCACATGGATTCCCATTTACTCAAATCAGCTTCAGTCCTTGTTCATATAAGGAAATCTATTCGATATTACTCGGATCCGTGCCCTCGTGTCTGCAGTGTAAGCAGGTAGATCGGATTTTCACCAATAGCCTATAAACTACTATAAAATAATTTGGCCATGGACATTACATTAAGATGCCAAATGCCAAATGATTGCCAAATGCCAAATGAGAACTTTTCAGTCATAAACTATAGTAAAACAACGTGCCAAAAAAAAAAAACGAAACACTGCAAACAGATTAAATACAGCGACGGAGAAAAGGGTGCTCTTTTTATAATCAGCTGTCAGTCAGCGCCCGCTCTTTTTTTTCTGGTCATTTTGCCTTTGCCGTATGTAGTGCAGACAATCAGATACGAGTCTTTTTCAAAAGATGATGTAAGCGGGTCAGCAAAAAAATTGGATACAGTCACAAAATCGGAATTGACCATTAAGATCTGCAGTGTAAATGCAGCCAAAGTTCAGTGATACAGAGTAAAAATCAGTGAAATGCATTTAGAATCATGCTTCCATGCAGACAATTATTACCTTTATATATTATATAATATTGTCAGAAAATAGAAAGCCCAGGGGGCGTGATCGAAAAGCTTTCTGGCTATTCATTTAGACAAGAATGGGCTTTGGAGTTCTTAAAAATGCAAACTCTTGAAAACGAGTTCCCAAGTGGAAGTTTTTGTAGTGACTTTGCGCATTTGTGTCATGTCTCTGCAAAGTTATATCAGTGTGAACGAGGATCTCCGTGTACTAATTCTATTATATTTGCATGAATGATTATTGCACGGTGACGCAGTGGGTAGCGCACTTGCCTCACAGAGACAAGAAGGCTGCTGGTTCGGGCCAGTTGGCATTTCTATGTGGAGTTTGCATGTTCTCCCCGTGTTCGCGTGGGTTTCCTTCAGGTGCTCCGGTTTCCCCAACAAGTCCAAAGACATGCAGGATAGGTGAATTTGGTAACCCAGTAGTGTATGTCTGTAAATGAGAGTGTATGGGAGTTTCCCAGTCATGGGTTGCAGTTGGAAGAGCATCTGCTGCGTAAAAAAAAAAATTTGTTGGATAAGTTTGCGGATCATTCTGCGATGGTGTCCCCATATTAATAAAAGCCAAAAAAATGAATGAATGAATGAATGATTTTTTAACTAGATTGCTTTTGTAGTGGTGGTTCATTCCGCTGTGGTGACTATGTGAGTAAGTTTGTGAGTGCTTTTGTAGTATAGACATTTACAACCACAACAGACCAACTACTAACAATTGATAATAGGACTAAGAAAGTGCACCAAAAAAGGCTATTGAAGCACATTAATACAGTTTTGTTCATTCAACAGCACTTGTGCTTCTCAGTGAGCATTTCTTCAAAAGTAATATAGAAGGCAATCTCGAGTAGCCAGACCTAAGACTGAAAGTTGAAGGTCTGGGAAATTTGTCCACTTTGAATGGTCAAGATTAACTGACAGGTTAACCAACCAATCTCCTTTTGTTTTGTGCCACATCGTGTTTAGGGGTGTGAAAATGTCCACAGAATAAAAGCAAAGCTGGCACGCAACCATGCATCGTTCTTTCACAAACGTCTTTAAAAGTTTACATCAACGACGCATAAATATCCTTAATGATCTGTCAGCAAAACATATAGGAAATCAGTAGGACTTGGATGTAGACCCAGACATAGCATTTTTTATTTGATAAGACTTAATTCCAGATGCACTGGTACACTAGACTCGCAGAAGTCCTGTATCTTTAAACTAATCAGAGGATGACTGAGGATCTGCTGAAGTATTTCTAGAAAAGCGTGACATATGCATCAGCCGTTTAACCACAGGCACTGCAGAATTCATGTGGTTAAAATATATTCTATGATGACAAATGTATATGTGTCCCAATTTTTGTAATCAAAAAAGGTTTAACATTTACTGAATAAGTGTGTACATAAATCAAAAAAGCAGGTGTTATTGCATTCAGACACAGAAATACAGAGAAATCTTAATGATAATCAGAACTCAAATGTTAATTAGAACCAAAGACTGCAGAATTAACAGCTGTCATTGATGTTGCATTTTCAGAATGTATGATTCTCAGTGTCGCCACCTACTGGCACAAATTTAACTCACAGAAATAGTCGCTGAATAATCACAGCCAATAGAAATTAATTTATATTTTGGGTGGTTTGCTGTTATTTAATTCAAACACTGCTATGTTTATATGTATATATTCCTGCATACATTTTGAACTCTCGTTGGCATTAAAATGTAAAAGCGCTAGGTTTGCTCTGCAGTCTGTTCCTTTTTATGTCCTCTTGCCATTTGAAAGAAACCATGCAACATAAAAGCATTATTAATGAAATACACTGTCTGACAGCATGATATATAGTTATGAGGCTCTCTATAAACTCAAACAATAAATATTGCAGAATCATATTCAGCCAAGACTTGAACATCAAGGCCACACAGTTTGGCTTTAATTATGATTTGATTATTCATGTAGTGCATAATGTACTATTCTGAGAATCATTGTGCTTCTGATGTCCCAGCTCTCCGTTATACTTTCTGTCATTTATAGCAACTACATTTAGCCCTGTGAAGCTGATTACCTTTTCCAAACACTCTGAATTTTACAGTAATTGCAAAGATAAAAAACTCACTCATTGGTAATGTAAGGGAAAACTTCTCAAGAATTTCTTATCTATATTCTTATAAAAAGGATTTTTCCCTCAGTTGTTCTCAGCTATTTTTATCACAACACAGGCAATTTGTTCCCTTTACTTATGCCTTTGTTTTGCAGCCGGAGGGCAAATCCTGAATTATGTCATGGAAAACTTGAACTAATTGTGTCACGTGCGGTTCACTACTCACAGTAACTCTAAGATATTGTTGTCAAGGGAACCTGGAAGCAGTTTAGCTAGTCTTAGGGGGCACAGTTAGGGAGGTAGGTTGAGGGAGATATAAGCTCATGTGAGGCACTTATTAGTGTTATAAATAACAGTATGAACATACACAGCTCTATAATGTTTTAAAAAATAATTATAAGAGATTCTGGCATTGTAACACGAACTACAGGGGCAGTCGTTTTGACCATTTTACTATAACTTTAACTAAAGTACCCTAGCTTTTTCTAAATGTGTGTATATTTAATTCTTAACATTGTTTTTTATTAAAATTACAAAACAAAAAAATAGATTTATTACTACCTTGAGTGGCCATAATTGTCAAACTGATCATTTCAGCATCTGTTATATTTACAGTAAATCCTGAAACAAAACTGTGGCCTGATTTAGTTTGAAACAACATCATGTTTAGCTTAAAGTATATTGGGGCCGTAAGATTTTTTTAATCAAGTTTTAAAAAACAATTCCTATGTCATCACACAGTAGTATTCCTGGGTCACAATACAGTCTCCTCAGACAAATAGTTTATCTGTTAAGTTCTGCAATTATCCTGAAGTGATGGCAGGTGTTTAAACTTCCACAGTATTAAATTGTTTAGGGACAAAGAGACTGAAGTGTTAATTTCTCAACAGAACCTTTTCAGGCTTTTAATAGATATTCTAATATCCATAAATATCCTAACATAAAACGAATAACACCCAAATAAACATTGCCAGTGAAATCAACTTCAGTCTATTTGTTGTTTATTAAGACTGAAGTACCTACTGGTTGTGGTAAAGGGGTGAGTATTGATCTGGTAATGCTCTAGCATCAATATTGACAAGACTTTACACAGAGGAATGATGCTGAGCTTCGATCTCAGCTGATCTGAAAATGAACTAACCTTCACGCTATTTTAGACATAGCAAAAGAGTGCAGTTGGCTTCGTGTCATAGGTCAACTATGACAAATCTAACACATTGAATCATCTGTCATTTAAGCATTAAACAGTTCAGCAAGTGTTAAACTACTCAATACAACACAGAGACTCAAAAAACAACACAAATCACACAAAGAAGATGAGCTACTGTAAGGCCATGACTATATACTGTACATGAATGAATACAAGTTGTAAATTGATTGTACTGATTGATTGTATAGAATAATGAATTAATTTATTAAAGAATATAATGTACTGCATTATTGTTGTATGTATTAACATTTCATGTATTATTTGAGTATGTGATTGATTGTAAAATTCCCTTATCAATTTTGAGATAATGTTTCTGTACCTTGTTTGTGCATTAAAAATATTAAAGGTTTATTAAATGGCATTTTGTGATGTTCTAAAACAACTTGTCTAATAAATTATAATAAATATAAATAATTATAAATAAATAAAACTTACTGCATTTGGTCACACTTTATTTTGATGGTCAGTTTGTTAAATTTAAGTTACATTGCTTCTACATGCCAACTAATTCTTATAAAATTATAAATAGACTGTTAGGTTGTGGTTGGGGTTAGGGTTAATGTAAGGTTAGGGTTAATGTAAGTTGACATGTACTTGCAAAGTTTCTTAAGTTTCTGAAGGAGCAGTCTCAACAGATATTAAGCAGACAGTCTATTAACACTCAAATGGACCATCAAAATAAAATGTTACCTTAAATTTTATAAGACAAAACAGAAGGCATTTTCAATGAAGAACATTTAGAACCATTTAAACACTAAATGAACTAAATTGTGTTGTAAAGTGAAGTGAATTTACACGACAACATTATAAATTCAATACTAAAATTTTACATTTAACAGTGCTCATTTTTAACCATTAGTTAATGGCATTGATCATTGGTAAAACGATAGAGCTTATAAATATTTTTTTATATATTTATATATTGAAAATAAATGCAAAATAATGTTAAATACTAAAACCTGAGTACAAATATGTGCTTTGCTTCTAATATGGTATCTGTGGTATAAAATTCTGCACCATAACTAAACACAGAGCTATGGCTTAAATCCATGTGTGTGCCTAAACCAGCCATTTCTTTTGTCCCCATTGTATTGCCTGTGACAACCCTCGCCCAGTGTTAAAAGCTCAATTTTACACTGCTCTGAATGAAATGGGAAAAGCCTGTGTGAGCTGTTGGGATGTCAGTCAGACATTTATGACAGCAAAGACACACAGATTCTTTCTTTTGTTCTTTAGTTCTATCTTTAGGCTAAAAGATAGAGCTCAGACATGTGATGGTCAAAGCCTTGCCATTGGTTCTCATCAGCATGTCCTCTGTCACGCCGCTGCAGTCATTTTGCCCACCTTGTTTGTCACCGTGAGGAGGGGTTTGCCTTCAGAGGACGCCTTATTGGGAATCTCCTTCAGGACCATGGCAACGGTCTTATCTGCAGCCCTAGAGTCTTTCCCCTACAACAGTGAAATCAACAATGACTTGTGTCAGGACAGAACATTTACATATTCCAAGTATTATTCGTCCTACGGTGACTAAAGGCTTATAGATTTATATGCTGATATGTTTACACTGAGCATTAACGACACACAGCAAAATAAAAACACTGCCTGAAACCACACATGAAAACTGACGTATGGAGAGTCAGTATGTGTTTTTTTTTTTTTTTTTTTTTTTTTGTGAGATGGAGTTTTGTATCACCGCAGTTATGTGAGTGATTGTGCGGCTGTCATCAGTGGTCTGCTGTTATCTGAGTGACAGAGACAGAGACGTATGACCAGTCTGAGCAGTTCGTCACTGGATGATTTAAGCTGCCTCCCTTGGGAAAAACTGCATCCTACTGCTCTAAGGCCCTGTTAGATAACAGGTTAAAGGAAAACTCCACTTGATGGCCGACTGGCAACCAATGTAGTCTATTTTTTAACCACCTATCTGTCTTTTCTATTAGTTTATACTTCTATCTGTTATTTTTTTGTCCAAAAGGCCACTAAATCTACAAACCTCAAAGCTTTGTCAATTCTTTACTGTATTAACTAACAAGCATGGTCTTGTCAAGCCAATTTTTTACATTTGTCTTGCCAAATGAAACTTTTATAATACTATATTTCACCTTAAAACACATATTTATATTACTTTACATTCCAGTTTGAATTGCTGATATGGACTGCAAACAAAACTTTTGTATTTGTTTTGTGGATGATAAATAACATGTTAGTTTTCTTAAGAGATAAAATATAATATACACAGTTTAAATCAGAATTATTAAACCCCCTTTGAATTTAGTTTTCTCTTTTAAATATTTCCCAAATTATATTTAACAGAGGAAGGAAATTTTCACAGTATGTCTAATAGTACTTTTCCTTCTGTATTTTTCTTCTTATTTGTTTTATTTCTGCTAGAATAAAAGCAGTTTTAAAAAAAAAAAAATATATAAGGTCAAAATTATTAGCCCCTTTAAGCTAAATATTTTTCCGCTAGTTAACAGAACAAACCATTGTTATACAATAACTTGCCTAATTACCCTATCCTGCCTAGTTAGCCTAATTAATCTAGTTAAGTCTTTAAATGTCACTTTAGGCTGTATATAAGTGTCTTGAAAAATATCTTCTAAAATATTAATTACTGCCATCATGGCAAAGATAAAATAAATCAGTTATTAGAAATGAGTTATTAAAACTATTATGCTTAGAAATGTGTTGAAAAAATCTGCTCTCCGTTAAACAAAAATTGTGAAGGAAAAAATAAACAGAGGGGCTAATAATTTAGGGGGTTTAATAGTTCTGACTTCAATTGTATATGAGCAATATCGCAAAATTTGTGATAAGGAAAAATGCTAAACACATGAGGGCATTTCTTCTTCCTTTATTTTTACTGAACCTAGTCTGCAGTAATGAAAACAGAAGACTTATTAGAAACAAACAGAGGCCATTCAAAAAGTAACTCTTGTATACACAATTATGCTGTCAAACTGTTGTATCAATGCAATATCACACTCATAGCAGCGCAATATGGTTGTATATCATCACTGGTGGGACACTAAGGCACTCTGCCTGCAGACCGCTCAGACTGCTGCTCTTGACATTGCTCATATATACACACACAACATACATAACAAACCATTCTATTGCTTTTTCCATCCATAAGGCCTATAAATCATCAAACTTGTTAAGGCTTTATAAAGTTGCTTCAACACTTTCCCTCAAGGCCGTCAAACTAGTAAAAATGATAAATAATAAATAAATTATAATTACATATGAATAATACAGAATGGGTTTGGAATTCAATAAATGTAATTATACTTATTTATATTTCATGTAAACTGCAGATATAGACTACCTCATAATCACATAATCAATGGAGAAACATTTATTGCTGACATCTGATTCATGACTGTATAAAAACAGAAATTGTTTTAAAGACCAAAACACAGCTCTACTTCATCATCTAGTTTTGAGTAGAACAGGTGACGTCAGCCTGAGATTTCATAAAGATGAAACACTGCATCTTTGCAAAATCTTGTTTTATTAAAAAAAAAACTCAACCAATTTACAGCTTAAAACTTTCCAGTCATCTGTTTTTTTTTTTTTCTCAATAAAATGTATTCCCTGATGGTCTAATCTAGCATGGCTCTGCCATTAGAGATAAGAAAAGTAATCTCTCTCTCTGAATCACTCTGTCGTCATTCTTAAAACGAGAAGTGCTCAATTCATTCACTTCAGCCTGTGATTGTGTCTTACTGGTCTAGTGGCATTGTGTGGACGTGACCCAAGAAACGGCTCTCCAGAGACCTTAATGCTATTAATGCTATTAATGGAGACCAAGACACTGTCTGCTGACAAACGTCTGCTTCTTACTAAACTGAAATAAAGCGTTTATAAAGCGTTTGCCTTTTCTACTTCATGATTTGTTTTACTTTTAACTTTTTGCTTTTTATCTACAGTAAATAATCATAGTTCAATTATTTATATTATTATTTTTTACATATCAGTTCATATTAGTGTCTAACATCCAGGGGTGCGTTTCCCAAAACCATTGTTAGTCAACTAAGGTTGCAAGTTCCGTCATTACAAACATATATTGTTGATTTGCTGTTTCCCAAATCTAACGTTCCAACAAACATTCGCAAACTGCGTTGCAAACTTGAGCACTTGAAACTACACCTCTGGAGCTGTAGTTAGAAGCATAGTTCCGGGCTGAGTTCTATTCCCACTTATCCCCCCTATGCTCTATTCATTTAGAACATTCTAACATTCAAAGTTGGAATTATTAAAAATAAAAAAGCATTAAGGTACTCTTAGGTGTAATTTGCTTTCAAAGGATTTTTACAGTTCAGTTTTAGCGATCTTCATGTTTACAATTGTGCTCCCTTTGCAGTGTCCTTTAAAAACATTAATATCATTTTGAACACAGGCTCATGGCGAAAGCTATAGGTGAGCTATTATTTAAAAGTGGAATTTATGTTATGTCTCCAAAGCTTGTAAAATAATAAACATAGCATACGTTAATTATTTTATAGTGGCTTATTTATTAAGTAGCTGTACTATATATATGACATGTACTGTAAATGCCTGTTGGTTAGAACTTTCTGCAGTGGTTTGCATGTGTCAAATTTTAAAAGTAGACAGAATTTTTAAAAAATAAATAAACAATATCCTACTTAATAATAATAATAATAATAATAATAATAATAATAATAATAATAATA
>CAIGQZ010007154.1:2611213-2635316 GCA_903798205.1 Danio tinwini
ATAATAATAATAATAATAATAATAATAATAATAATAATAATAATAATGATAATAATAATAATAATAATAATAATAATAATAATAATAATAATAATCATCATCATCATCATCATCATGATTAATATTATTAATATTATTAATATTATTAACATAAATATATTTATAATAAATAGCCTCATTATTTATTTATTTATACGATTTATATATGATATTAGAATAGTGTTAGCTTTTGTAAGTGATTTTATGTTTTAAAATGAATATCACATCAGCACCATAAAAAATCTGATGCTCAAGACAAAATAATGGCATATTTAAAAAAGCAAATGACAGAGGTTTGTCATACAAATTAATTAATTAATTCTAATCACCGACATAGTGACTTTCGTAGCAGACACACTCTGTCAGTTTACAACTAGATTAAAGACACATCTATTTGCATTAGCATACACATAAAACACAAATGATGTTGAAATACAAATCCTCTAAAGGATTATTAGTCTGCATTATTTAGGGCAATCGGCAAAATGTTGATACAATCTACATTGTGAAAGTGCTATAGAAATAAAGATGAATTGAATTGAATTGAATTAAAAAATTAACTAATTTAATCCTTGTTTTCCACAGAGTAAAAACAAATCATCTACCCACACTGTTGAGTAGCAGATGGAAAAAAACAAAAAAAAAATAATTCTTTTTTTTTTTTGTAAAAAATATCTTTTGTAAACAAATTTCATTTGGTATAAATTGTATCTTAATTTGAATGTATTTTTTTTATCCCTTATCTCCTAGATAAACAAGAATAACAAATAACAGAGGTGAAGTGCTTCAAAACCAGTCTGCTATATACTTCAGCCTTTATAAAATTTGAGCCTAAATAAAATTACAGTGAAATATTCTGTTTCAGAAAAGCCTATATTAAACTGTTTTCATTGTTAATGACAAAATCATCCATTGCTGGTGAGTTTCAATTTAATTAGTTTAATCAAGTAATTTGAATAAGCAGCACAAGCTTTTACAATGTATTAGCAGCACTGCAATGTTTCCAGATCACCTTGGAAAAATTAACTCGGTAGGAAGTAGGAAGGCTGAGAGAACTCAGAAACCTGTTGTGAGAATGAAGATGTCTGCATATTTGTGCCGGTCTGTCAAAAAAATTGCTCAAAGCACATCAATATTTCAGAAAAAGTAGTTAAAGTTTGCATAACCAATGATTGACCTTAATTATCCAAGTCCCACCGATAAGTAAATATGTAGCCTATTTTTGACCTGACCCGCAGATTAATGGCAGCATCCATGCTCCAACAAACTCGTCATGAAAAACAGGAAAAAAATTTAAACATGCTAGACATTCTGTGATGGTGTTGTGAGGCGTCGCAGACATGGTATCTGTTGTTGTGAACTATGCCATATTACACGAGAAGAAACAATTGAATCTTGTGTCACGGCACCCATTTTTCGTTTACCAATCCCTACGTCAAGGAAATCATGCCGATATCGTGACAAAATTGTGTGATCTGACCAGGGCTTTAGTTTACTCACAGTGCACTAACTAATGTTAACAAGCACAATTTTGTATTTTAATAATGCATTAGTAGATATTGTACTTTTGTAACTATTACTAATAAAAGTGTTGCAATTATTAATTATTCTTAAATATTCTTATATATTAATTATTCTTAATTCGTGTTAGTAAATACATTAATGAATAGAACCTTATTGTATATGTGACAAAATATTTAATTAAGGCGATCATGCATTGCAGTGAATCCAGGTGAGAGAAAAAAAGGTTTTTGAAAACTACATGTGTTTGAAGTCATTATTTGGGAGGCAGGTGTGTCAATGAGTTATGGAAATACACAGGTTATGAATGTTATGCTGCTATTGCCACAGCTTTCTGTGTAAATAATCTCACAAGTGTCTGGTATCAGCTGCTATCAGTGATGCTGAACTAATAGATTCATTGGTGAGTAAAAATACACCTTATACTGCCTCGTAACACTTTGATCCTACTATATTATTTATTTGCAATTATCAGCACTCAGTTAATTTGCTACCTTTTTATATGTAAAATAATATATGCATGCAAAACATCTTTCTAAATTGTAGCAAAATTCTACATATTCAACTTACTGTATCTTTCACACTCAATTTTGAAATTTTGTATATTACTTTTAATTTGTTAATCAAACTGTAATTAGGAAAAAAATCTGAATTTCAGTTCATCCTTTGAAGGACTGTCAGTTCAATTCTGCAACAACCGGCAATCCTCCACAGCAGGAGGCATTTCATTAGTCCAGCACAAGTTTTGAGACAAAAAATAAAAAATAAAAAACCTTTAATAATGTTGCATGTTGTAAGCCGCTTAATGCTGTTTTGCTCCATTTTGGAGATTTAGGGGTATTAGATCCTTCTGAGAAGTGTGTTCTTCCATTATGGTCATAAAATAAATACGAATGATCTAAAAATAAACTCTACTTCAATTCAATTACAGGATCTAAATATAAAAAGCAATCTCTTGTCAAAAATCTGAATAGGGCACAACCCGATGAACACGTCCAGAGCTGGTGTTTGCTACTTGTAGTTTGTGGATTACATAACATGAGTGTGTGGATAATGCATGGTTGTTTGACGCATCTCTGGTTGGGCTCCTGGCGGAACTCTGTCTATTTACCAGAGATCTGCCCTCAGTTTCAAAAAGCACATTCATGTCAAATTGATTTGACTAGACACAATTTGAAAATAATCTAGACTCAGGACCAATAGCTATTATGCCTGAACAAAAAACAGGGCTGCACCTAATATAACATGTCCGTACAAACAGGGACGGTTAAGAAGGGTCTGTAACAAAAATAAACTGTGGCTGTAAAATGAAGAGACACATGTTTGGAGATGTCCTCACTGGGATTTAAAACCTTTTTAACACCCAATGAACCTGATTTATAAAATAAATACATCAAATAAATATATTGATAACACATTACGTTAAGTTTATCATACTGATGATGTGATGATTTGCAAACTTACATTAAACGAGAATATTGTATGAATTATTACTTATTTACCGATGACTTGTTACAGTGTAATTATACAAAAAAGTATTTATTTAATATTTATTAACATTATATTAATAACTTATTTTGTAATCAGGGTAAAGGTGTGTAACATAGTAATTGTGTAAAAAGGACACTTTAATATAAAGTGTTTATAATTTGGTTGATGTTAATTTATACACTTAACACTAACTAATGCATATTTCATTACATAAACTAACAATAGTTTGTTTATAAATGACCATGAACCAAGATTAATAAAGAATGAAAACATACAATGCCTAATGTTAATTTAACAATAAAAAAGTGTATCTGTTGTCGAGAGAATTGATTATGCTTTGTATGAAGGTTTCAAATTATTTTGAACAAACCATTTTTGACAGATTGTTTTTGACTAAATTTTTCCATTGGTTTCTATTGTATTTCTTTGTGGAGTTTGCATGCTATCCCCGTGTTCACGTAGGTTTCCTCCTGGTGCTCCGTTTTACCCCACAAGTCCAAAGACATGTGGTACAAGTGCATTGGGTAAGCTAAAATTGTCCGCAGTGTATGAGTGTGAATGAGTGTTTCCCAGTGATGGGTTGCAGCTGGAAGGGCATGCGCTGCGAACAACATATGCTGGATAAGTTGGCGATTCATCCCGCTGTGGCGACCCCAGATTAATAAAGGGACTAAGCCGAAAAGAAAATAAATGAATAATTATGTATAATTGTCATTATCCTGATCCCTTTGAGTTATATATGTATAGGAAAGATATGAAAACAGTGTTTTACAGAAATTTACTCTTAAAAGTTATATATTATATTCTTCATTCTCTTTTTTGAAAGTAATTAAATGTGTTACTCTGGTTTACTAAAAAACAATAACATCAGATTCTTTTTTTTTTTAAGTAATATATTACAATCTTGTTCACTTTTTTTAAAAGTAATTAATGTGCTACTTGGTTACTTTTTAAGAAAAGTAATTTGTTATGTTTGCGTATTTACATTTTTAAAAAATCTCGACTGAGCTTAAGAATGTTTTCCAACACTAATGACAACATAGTAATAATATAAATTTGTAATAAAGTTTACGGCCACCTGGCCGCCGGGAAGAAGGAGGCGGAGAACCGACAAACTTTTAAATAAGTATTTATTAATAAAAAAGACGGCAACTCCTCACGGAGACTGCCGTCTAAACCAAAACAAACGGACGGCAGCTCCTGACAGACACTGCCGTCAAACTGAAAGAAAAAGAAAAAAACAATATGTCCGGGCCCGGTCCTCTCTCTCTCTCCTCTGCTATCATTCCTCCTCTTATAGTCCAGAGCTCCTTCTGTGGGATTGGAGGCAGGTGACCACCACAGGTGTATCTCATCTGTGGCGGGCCTCGTTTCACTCCCACGGCTCTTAGCCACGCCCTCACACCACAAAATTATTTCACTATTGTAAGGATGAAATTTACTTACAGCGGATTGAACTGTACTTCTGCCGAATGATAATAATAAGTTATTAGTATGATGGTGAAAAATTGCCAGTCAAACCATCAGCCTGCAATCTTATACCAAAAACGGAAAGAAGGGCAGCATTAATAGCTGCGTAAAGTTATGAAATTTGCCCTGCACGCTCGTGGTTTTCAAATAAACTTGTTTGCAATATGCAATATGGAACAATTAAGTGTTGATCCTAAATCAAAAGAAATTCACAAATACTTGAAAATAAAATGATTTAATGAAAATAATTCTCTATGGTTACAACTGGATTAGTTTCAAATTAGCTACATTATATAAAGTGATAAAACATGAAATGATAAAAACACATGATAATAATTGTACCCAGCTTAAATGTAAAATAAAGTTACCTGAGAGAGAGGGAGAAACAGTCAAAGAACAGGGAGTAGGGCCCAAAGAGAGCCTGATAGCAGTAGAGTCAGAGAAGATAGACTCCAGAGCAAGAGAGGAGCTGAGCAGAAAAGATCAGAGGATGAAAAGAGGCCAGAGCAAAGTTTACAACCTATTTTGCATATTTCTTGACCATGTGACCAAAGCACAAATACTAAGACATACAGTCAGAGCAATCAACATGTGACCACATCGTAAAACCCCCAAGATCAACACACATATTAACCAGCCCCATATCTTATCAATATCTCTCTTTGGAATCTGTATGAACCTTCTTGGTGAAAAAAGTTTTGCAATATAATAAGATAAATTTCAATCCTGCAATACTTATTTTTTGAATAGGAATTATATAGCTGTTGCATTGCATGACTACACGAACATTGAGGAAAACCTTTCTGAAGTAATTCCTCTTCAGAGTAGCTTGAAGATCCTGTATCTGATTCATGGCCATATGCCATGCCTGTCTGACACCTTTAAATGTTCATGACTGATGTATCAGCACAGGTTCCAATCACCTAACAGAGCTAAAACTGCCTTGACACTCTCTGAGGTTCTTCTCATGCGTTTATATTACCCATTGTGTCCTGATCCAACCCTCTGACCCCCACATGCCAATCCACACGGCTCTACAGTCACAGCTGCCTCCAACAAAGGGTATTAAAAGGAACCGCTGTGAGAGATTGCATGTCACGTTTTATAAATATAAACAATTCTTCAATCTGGTCATTTATGCCAATTTGCAGCTGCAGCAGTACGTCATGCCGCACACAGAATAATGCCCTAAATATGCGGCGAACTCCCGCTCATTTAATGATTTTAATTTTCTCCTTGTGCTGGGAGCACTTTGTGCTGCTGATCTAATTAGAGTGTTTCAGGGACCAAACAGAGATGGAATACGTTTTTTTGCTAATCTGGGATAATTTCTGACCAACTTTATACAGAATGAGGGCTCACATATAGAGATACTATAGGCAGATATAGGGTAGTAAACCTGAAAAGTACACTGCAAGTTTTAGAGATGATAATGGAAAAGTGGTTTTATTGATTTGGACACTAATGAATCTAAGGAGAGGCTTATTTCATTATCATTACATTAAAGAACAGAATCTCAACAGCAGCTTTGCATGGAGGCCAATGTCTTTAGCTTAACTAATTAGGTTAACAGATAACAGAATGACATTAATTTGACAGCACATGTGCATCACACAATATATGCAAATAGAGAAACAAGCTGCAACATGTGCAAACCATTTTTTTTATTTCGTTATCCTGGCAGTATGGTGCATATTATTAGGGCTAAAAGTATACAAGCTACAAGAAATCAACTTTTGAACCGAAGAGCTTACTCTAAATATAAAGCAGTCAGGTTCGCCACTTTGCAAGGTTCCCAGACACATTTCTGCTGATCTGCACTATTTGCAGCATGTTTCTGTATTTAACTTTTTAATAAATACTAGGAGTTTAGACATGCTGTTCATACTATTCTGGGTATGTGCTATTTAGTAAGGAAGTGGATATTTTTTATTTTTTATGTGGTTTGGCTGTCCAAACAGAAACACAGTATCAGGTGACTGAAAGTGAAACTTTCTGAAAACTCTGACCAGGGTAAAGATTTTCAGAAACTCTGGGAACAGGGTGGTTGTGTGGACACTAAGTCTGGAGTTTTTACCTCATGATGTCAAAATGTGCACTGTTTTCTCCTTTCTGACTGGCATCGCATGAGTTCACATCAAATTGGGAAGATGCAAATGAGGCAAATGTTGAATGTATTCAGCATCGTTCACTCTGCTAGATGGTAACCCACCTCTGTTCTTTCACTTGTATGCAATGTACTCCTGCAAATATTTAAATATGCAGTATATATGTAAGTTTGACACCCAGTGGTTGAACTAGGCATTGCATTCCTGGGTCAAAACAAACACAAGCACAGGTTGCCAGATTGAGGACCAACAAGGCAGATTTAAATTGTGTTCTTTATAAAAGCATTGGCATGCGATAGAAGGAATATTTTCCACATTAAAAGGGTTTTTTCTAACCAACTACTCGAATTGATATATTAGAAACGGTTTCATTTCTTGCAGCTGAACAACAGAAAACTGACAATGATCACCTCAGGTAAACGTCATGTGCTTTATTCAGTGTTAAATGCTAACAATGTGAGTTTGAATGCCATTTTACGTAACATTTATTGTCATACTGCTGAAAGCAGCAGCAGATAGTTCGCCTCAGATCTTAAAACTAAAATTAACCATTTGAAATTGACTCAAAACCAACACATAGTGATTCAGCATGTACATTTAATAATGTTAAAAAGGTTTAGTATTATTTTGGTATAAACCTTACCATTTGGTGAGTGAGTGCATATTCTGTGCTTCTGAATGGCTGTATGTAAATTTCTGTCTTGTTTCATCTGGTGCAAACAGCCAAATTGCTTATCACTTGCTTGCTTATCACTTGCTTGCTTATCAAATTGCTTGTCATGCACGTAGTGTGTTGTTAGGACACAGGTACAATGTTTTTTGCTCATGTTTACTTTCGTAATATTTATATTATTTGCTAATTAATAACCTAATGTGGAACTCTGAATCTGTGTCTCATTTTGAAGTCTGCTACTGTCCACTGGTGATTGCATTTCGGTCATTTTGGACAAATTGTACTGTATGCATGACTCAAAGGCTATTCATAAACTGTAGTCATTTGATGGAAAACATTTCACACACATGTCAAAATAGAATTCTCTTCTCTATATTTGTCTAATCAAAAGTGTTGCTAAAATGGCGTAATAAAAGGCTGGAACAGAAATGCTTTCATATTAGACAGATCTATTTAATTTAGCCTAATGTAAACCTGATCTGTTGTCAGAGATCTCAAGTATTCACGTAACATGCAACATTTAAGATCTGACCAAAAGACATTGCAGTTCACATTCACATGAGTTTGCTTGCTGAAGGAAGAGACTGAGTTCCTGTAATCAGCGGGCATCTAGATGTCCTTGTGCTGACGTTTGTTGTGGTCGGTAAAAAGTTCTCCCAACTGCCTACAGCCATCCTCCTGTATGTGACTCACAGAGCCCTTATTATGTGGCATCATTGTCCATTCCACGAGTCTCTTTGGACTACATTTTTACTGTATAGCTCAAGTAATCTTGGTAATGAGCATCTCTCTACTGCAGCACAGACACCATTGCTACTCGCAAAACCATTGAAGAACAATTTAAAGGTCAGATTTTGTGTAAAAGCCTTTTTTCTTCTGTTTCCTTTGTTCTTTGGTGACATGTTAAATGCTAATGCTAAACTCGGAGAGCCCCTGCTGAGCACTTTAAGGTGCACAAAAGCACCTTCAACATCCGACAGGATTGAGAGCAGTACATGTCAGCCAATTAAAGACTTGTTAACTGAAGTTCAATTTCTTTTTTCTGTCTAACATTCTAAAAATGAGAACAAATCAGGCATGAGACAACATACAGTACCTAAAAATTGTAGGCTACTTTTAATAAATGAAATGTGAAGCTTTTGGAGGGGATGGAGCAAGTGTATTTTGTACATTATGGTCTTGATTTTGACATTTTATGTACAACTCAACATTTGGGATATTTAATTCAATGTTAACTGATATTATTTAAACATTGTACTGTAACAGCGATATATGAATATCATCATAAATCTTTAAATAAAAATAAATAAGCAAGTAAATACTAATAAAATTACGTGTTTATTTGTAGATGTGAGAGTCCTCATTTCATTTAGATTGGACAGTGATTTAATAATTCCATTAAATAAAAACATGAAATTGTGTATATTTCATCGATTAATCAATTAAACATATTTTGAAGGAGGAACAATTGCATAAAAACAGGTCAAATACTATACAATAAAACAGAGTATACATATATTTACACATAAAACACAGTCAAGTTTATTTAAAACATTTTTACACAAATATCATTAAAAGTTCTTTGTACTTAATAGAATAAGTTATGTGAGCTCAATGACTGGTCATATTAAACAAAACTCAAACAGAAAGGTTTACATCTAGAAGTTCCCAGCATGCTTGCCTTCAGACTTCTAAAGAAAAGTCAAATTTCAAATGTTTTTGGTAAACATTTATTGTAATAAAATGTAGTATTTAAAGGCTCACGAAACACCAAAACACATTTTTTTGAGATGTTGACAGTCATATATGTGTCCCACGTTGCTAAAAACACTATTAGGACACATATTTTAGCATGGAACGTGGATGTCTGTACCGGCGGGTACAACGTGATGTCTGAGTTTTCAACATTAATTCAAGAAAAAAACTTGGTTCGAACCAATCAGCTCACTCCATTGTGTATGAGCTTCAAAAACTGCTTTTACCTGTAACAATGTTCATACGGCACAGAGATGACATGTTATGTTGCCAACTGTAATTAGAACAAGCGGAAGAAGAAGAATTGTTTGGAGACATGTGTCGTCAGTGTTGCGTTTATAAACATTTTGTTTCTGGAAATGGTGAAATCCCGAATTGTTGCTCATCTTCTTTTAAAAAAAGACACGGTTCCAGTTGGTGTTGATTGTCCTGTCTCTACGGATTTGGTAAGTGTGTGATCAGTGTTCTTTGTTTATGTTTATTCAGATGGCAAAGTTAGTTAGTATTGCCAGCAGTACTCTTTCAGGTTTTAATGACATCCCTTAATCAAAATCATTCAGTTACTAAGTTTACAGTACGCTAATATCACTACAATATTATGGACTAAAAGATCTGCTGTAAATGCTGCTCTCCAAATGTAAATGTGTAGACACCTTAATCAAACTATTACCATAGTGTAGGATTTTTGCCGCATTTTGTGACAGGATAGTCTATACACACACGGCTTTCTGACGCTATTCTCTGCATCTACCGAGTGCATCTAAGTTAACGAGAAATGCAAAGGTTTTTTTTTTCTCTCATTTGCCTAGCAGTATCAAACATTCCATTTAAACTACACTCTTCCAGGAGTTCATTGCATCCAATATCTTGTTTGTCACGGGGTGGCATGCATGAAATGTTCCTGAATGAAAGTGCCAAACTGAAGTTAAAGTCGATAAATTAATAATCTGGCAAATAATTTGATTACTGATGTCCATGTAAACAGTCATTTTCTCCCCTGCATCTGTGTTTGTTTGGCCTCTGTGAAAATCAGTGCATGCTCGTACTGAAACTCTCTTTTTCATGCAAACCTTCTCTCTTTCACCACTCGACACTCCGACCTAAACAAAGCTAGACTCACTCTATTTCTTGACTTTTTCAAACTAGAGGTGTGAAAACACCCTGCTGAGACGGGGTGGGGTGAGGGTGAGGGGCAATGTCATGGCCCTTTAAACATATAGAGCACAACAGCAAATGTAAAGATCCACATGCAGTTTATTTATAAAATGCATAGTCATACAGGCATAGTTAAAATGCTAGCAAACAACATTCGATAATCTAAAGAGCAATGGGCACTCCAGCTGGTGATTTTGACATATTATGTGGACTGAAAGGGATGTTCACATTAGTTTTTAACTGGTTTAAGACAATCTTTATACTTAAATTACCTCAGGTTTTCTTTTTTGAGTTCTTTTACTGATTGAGTATTACAATGTATTGCTCATCATGTGCTATACACGGAACACAGGATCATTGGACATACTTCTTTAGCCTATTTTTTGTCAAAACTGCAAACACATACTTAAACATGCATTTGATTTTGTTTCTCTGTAAAATGATCACCAAATAAATACCACAAAACAACTTAATGGTGTCTATGATTTGTAATCATACATGTTGGCCTCACCGAACTATGGAAAAGTAGCGAACTATGTGCAACAGTAGCAACACATTTTGGTTTTGTAAAAATGTATGCTATGGCATGTATTTCCAATGAGCCTGGCCTCTATAAATGAGTACAACCATTCAACAAATACATAGCTTATATATTTTATACATTTTGCATCATTATTCTGAACTTATTCTAAATATTTCACTAAAGTGCGTTTTGTCCTTATACACACTCCTCTACATGGGCCAGATGCTGATTTCATTGTAGAGGGAGCCCTGTACTTTCCAGCAATGCCATGGGTGCCCTTGAGACTCGTTATGGCTGTAATATTTTAGAGTAATTGCATGGTGGTGCGAATGTGAAGTAATTTAAGATTTTCATCTTTGTGTTTTGATTTGCGCATGGAGATATAAGTCTGTTTTTTTTTAATTACCCCCGTTGATGGCTGTAGAGTGGCTTTGTGTGCCATCTTATCAAAAAATGAAATGAGAGCATTGAAAATATTACATGGAAAAATAATTATGGAGACACAAACAAATTTACTAAGCCAGAATGATAAACAACATGCGGAAGGGAACCAATCTATTTATGTGAAATAATTGGTTCATGCCTCAGCATGCAAAAACTGTGGTGGGGTGAGAAGGAGAGGGAGAGGAAGGTAAAGGAAGATTGCATTGAATTGCATTGCCTCTTTCCTGAGGGGCGTATGCATGTTTGTATGTGTTATACGAAACCACAAGGGCATTCAATGCAGTGTAAATGGTCATTGAAAAGGCACCACTCGTTTCCCAGAGCTGATGGTACATTACTGAGAATATACATTACAGAAAACCTGTAATTGACCCCTTAAAGAAATTCCATATACAATCTATAGTATGCAAACTGCACATTTCTTGTCTAAACATATCAGTAAAAGTCAAAGAGACCACTTATTTCTGCAGGGTGACCTGATCATCTTCTTATGATTTGTTGTTGGTTGTTTAATGAGAATATAATGATTGGGCGGAGAGCAGGTAATGATCCAACACCCTATTTATGCATGACCAGTTTTTGGTGATCAGAAGCCTTCAGAATGTATTATGGGACTTTGCGAATGCCCTGAACAGTCAGTTGTTTTCAAATCCTGTTCTGTAGCGGCAAAGCCTATTATCGTCATTGTTTAGCCAGCCCAAGTCTTAAGGTCTCCAATTAATGGGTGTCCTAACTTTCTCCTCTGGCTTTTGGGAGGATACTCTCTAGTGGTGCCTTACATGAGTAGTTGTAGGATGAATCTACTTTTGTCTCCAAGGAAAAGTGCACTTCTAGATAGAAAAGCTGTCCTCATATGTGAAACCTGAGGTCAGAACATTTCCAACAAACTGTGTCTCACGAGACCAATTTTATTTTTATTTTTTATTTTTTACTGGATCTCAAAGGTTTGAAGGTATAGGATTAGGGAGTGGTCTGAATAATGGCACTGTTCACGTAGAAGAGACTGAGGCTTAGGCTCTCATAGGCTTTTGGATGTTCTTTGATGCTCTTGATGGTGTAAATTACATACAATTTTCGGAACAGACATGAAATTCCTCACAATTCTCTCTGTACATCAAGGATATGAAATAGAATTACATATCTAAAAGAGCATCTAGGTTTACATTTGAAATCATGCTTGAAGCAAATGTTTTAAATAATTTAGAAATATGAGATTGGCACAGGTAGGTATTTATCTAATGTAATCAAAAATAGAATAAAGTACATTTTAATTAGACATGTGTGTTTGTTATTATAAGTAAACCTTTATTTTGGGGAGCAAGTGTACTCATAAGTACAGTTAAAGCTCAAATTAGCTTTTCCTAACAGCTTAATATTATAATAATCTACAGTTTTTGCTACAATAAACTATTAACTATGACTTTTGCTTAATTAAACTCACGAGTTTCTGCTAATTGACAGTTCTTAAGGTAGTAGGTTTAGATATTAGATAAGAGGGATGTGGAATAAGTTCATGCTGAATGTATACAGTACTTTATAAGTACTAATAAATTCCCAATATCTTAATAATATCTTGATATTAAGCCACTAAAGTTAATAGTGAGAACTTCTACTTAAACTAAAGATTTACCAAAGAAATATATTGGTATTGGACAGCACAGTGGTGCAATGGGTAGCACAATCACCTTACAGCAAGAAGGTTGCTGGTTCAAGCCCCGGCTGTGTCAGTTGGCATTTCTGTGTGGTGTTTGCATGTTCTCCTCATGTTGGTGTGGGTTTCCTCCGGGTGTTCCAGTTTTCCCCACAGTCTAAAGACATGTGGTACAGGTGAATTGGGTAAGCTAAATTGCCTGTACTGTATGTGTGTGAATGAGTGTGTATGGATGTTTCCCAGTGATGGGTTGCAGCTGGAGGGGCATACGCTGTGTAAAACATATGGTGGATAAGTTGGCAATTCTGCTGTGATGATCTCAGGTTAATAAAGGGACTAAGCCATAAATGAATAAAATAATTTTTATTTTATTGATGATTTTAGACATAATCTAACAATACAGAAAGGTTTGTGTGAAGTTTTGACATCAAATCATCATGTGCTTGCAATATTTAATCTTGACTGTCACTATAGTATATCCTTATATATAATACAATTTATAATCTTTATACAATTTGGGAAATATATTTTAAAACATTTTTTTTATTTACATGAAGAGATGGAGATGAGCACAATAAAACTATTTTAATACACCTGAATATGCATTTTTGACAAACAAACAAACAACACGTGTCTGTGTGTGTTGTGTCTGTGTGTGTTGTGAAGAAACAGAGAAACCAAAAGTTTCCAAATGATCTCTTGATTTGACAAGCTGTGTTGTCTGGCACTGCCATGTGTCTGTCCTGAGCAGGAACAGCTTACATGGATATCTCCTTGCTGCTGAGAACACTTATGGGATTCTGTTATTAGAAATGGGATTTTGCGGTGTAATCATTTCTAACAGATTGAAAAAGCTGTCAATTTCATTCCGTATTACATTTTGAAAGTTTGCAAAGAAAACGTGAGTGGTGCTTCACTGTAGAAAATCACCAGCATCATCACTTAGCACAGGACATTAGAAAATGGTTGCTAGGGCATTGTGGGTGGTTGCTAGGTGGCTCTATTATATTGTGCAGAGAGTTGGTGCTTTCTCCAGTGATGCTGTTAATACCTGTCAAAGCCATCCGCACATCAACTTTGCAAGAATCTATTTCAGAAGTGTTTTTTTAACAATAAACAACAACTGATATTATACCAAAGCAATTAAGAAAAACATAAGTATGCCTTTTATTGAGTTACAGCAGAGGAAATGAATTAGTGGGGCAGCACAGTGGTGCAGTGGGTAGCACATTCGCCTCACAGCAAGAAGGTTTCGGTGTGGAGTGAATTAGTCAAATAGCTTGTGAAGTGTGTTTGAATCCCATATGGATTTTGAAAAGAATATATACAGTATATATGAACTGCAGGTCTAACATTGAAATAACACATGCTCTATAAAAAAACGTCTCCCAGAGCAGTGCGATACATGCATCTTCACCCCATTTTAACTTACAAACTTTCACGTTTAGCTTGTCATTTAGTGTCAGTCTATACATCATTTTTCATCTGTGCAGGTCTCCTTTTTTCCAATTCTGTGCTCTTTTAAAAAATATATAGGCCATTCTGAGGTGCGATGAAACCAAATTACCTTACAAGTCTTGTGTTTCCTTTCCGGCAATGTAGAGATCAATGAATCATTCTCATTCTGATCCTGCTTCTCATGTATCACTGCGAGACAACAAAACATGTCTTTCAGGTCTTCCTGATGATGCGCATGAATCATCTTTTTCATGAAAAACCTGTGGTAGCTTTAAAGCTGAAATGTGTCTTTTGCTGATGTTAAAATACTCCTTATATCATAACCAAGCAACTATAAACAAGCCTTAGTATAAAGATTTCCCCCCAAATTGTCTATTTATTTAAAAATGCATAATTGTCACAATGACTCAGCTGAAAATAATCAAACTGAGTGTCTTAAAATATTTAATTACAAATCATTTAACTGTTCTTTGTGTTAGCTGGGGATGAAATCGACCACATACACTGTAGATATTCACAGCCTGCCTCTCAAAAGAGTGACAATAATTTAGATGTGTGCTATTGACAAACACAGTGCATGTTCATGGTCCTCTAAAATGCAAACACATATTAACATATTTACATATTACATATTAACACAATAAACATATTTATATTCTAAAGCTGAACTGAAATGTAATTGTATTGTGAAATTGCACATTTATGCATTGTGTCATATCACTCAGCTCTTACTGAGATTTTTAATCAACTTTAAAACCTGTTCATGCAGATGTTGATATTAATTTGTGTTTTTATAAATGTTGAAACCACAAAATACAACTCTAGATACATCTTTGTCAGTCACGTTGTTAAGTATAAATCAACACAGGCTCATTGTAAAAATGTACCCCAGTGTACATTTCCGGAGAACGCAAATTATGTAGCCAGAGCTACATATGGCTGCATTTCGTCTTTTAAATGAATGCAATGAGGTGCCACCCAATAGTTCTATTTCTTTTCGCGCTACCAACTGACCGCTTCTGTGTGGATGGCTGTTGTTTTTCAACAGCCATTCACCTGCTGTTACCTGCTGTTTTTTGCTGTTAACAGTCTGCCCAGTAGCTCGCCATGTATGTTGGTGGACTTGAGCTGCAGAGAGGAGTTAACTGTGATGAAAGGGTTCTAGTCTGGCAAAGAATGGTTCCAGAAAACAAGTAAAACAAAAGGCAAAAACAAGTGAACAAGTAAATAACAGTGTAAGAACATTCTGGATTGCTTTTAAAAACACTGTTGGTTGGGTTTAGGGAAGGTGGTGATGAAGTCAATTGGTGCTTTCAAAAACACTATCCTTTAGGTGGAGGGATTGGTCGGTCAGTCAGTCAGTCAGTAGGTCGACAGCGGCTTCTGGTGGATTTACGCAAGAACAGCAGGCACGAATGGCATTCGCAAGAGAAATTTGAGATCTAAAAAAAAGTGTACACAGTGGCCTCTGTTGGATTTGTGAAAGCAAAAACTGAAAAAAACGAACCTCCTTGAATGCATTTCACGATGTTCAGAAATGTATATAGGGGTGCGTATCAATAATGAGCCTGGGTTGGTATAAATATAGACTATATTTCAGGTGTCACCTGGAAGCCTGGAAGTTTCAAGTATAGGCCTTGATTAGTTTATTCAGGTCTGCAGTACACCAGCCCTCCAGGAACAAGTCAGATGAACCCTGCTTTATTTCATCCACAACACAATTTAGAAGCAAACTAGGTTACTCTGGTGGCACAAAGACTTATTCTAGCTGAAATAAAGTTCTCTACCATTTCAGTTGAAAGGATTGTCATCTAACAAGTCTATTCACTTTTTAAAAAAAATATATTTTGACATCTGAAGTAATATGAATATAAAGAAATATTGTTTTGCATGGGAGACGGTGGTGCAGTGGGTAGCACGTTCGCCTCACAGCAAGAAGGTCACTGGTTTGAGCCTCGGCTGGGTCAGTTGGCGTGAGCTGCTGAAGTGTCAAAGCAGAGCTCATTAATATTCATGGCTATTCCAAATATGGTCAAAATCAGCCATACAAAATTAGGGCCAATTCCTAAGAATTTTAGGGTCAATTGTCTGGAGAATTTTTGCATTTACTTCTATTTAAATCAGGGAACAATTAAAAATGTTGTATCAATGCATTCTAATGATACATTTATAAGAGTATTTTTTCATCTTTGCTAATCTTAGTTAATGAAAATACAACATTAAATAATGTTAACAAGGATGAATTTCTATTTTTGATAATGCATTAGTGCGTGTGAACTATGAGTAATAAATGTTGTACAAGCATTGTTCAATCTTATACTTTAATCTTAATACGTAAACTAACGTAAACTAATGCAACCTTATTGTAAGTGTGAACATTTAATATTTCCTTGCTGAATAAATTATTAATTTATTATTATTATTTATTAATAAACTACACTTTGTGCAGCACTAAGTCTATTGAGGCATGGATAAACAGAAGTTCCAATAAACTATAAATTACTGCTGTTTCATTTCTGTTGATTGAATGAGCAACCATTTTAAAATCTGCATGTGGGGTTGTCTGGGTTATTTCCAAGTCAGGAGTCTGTTTAATGGAATGTTTTGTTTAAAAGTTTAAAGTTCAGACTTCCACTTACACATTGCATTCAATCAATGGTGTGACTATAGAGCAGGACTATTTGCTTGTCAGACTACTTAAAAGCAATGATTTTTGCAAGTTTATTTGGTGATGTTTGTAGAAATGGCACACTTTGTCTCACATTACAATAAATCTAGTATAACTGAATTGCTCTGTTTTACTCAGCTCATTACAGAAGGCTAGACTCCCAATGTCATGACAAAAGCATTCTCTAGTTTACAACAAAAGAAACTGGGCCTCACTATCCCATGGTTAACACTGTTAACGTCAGCATAGTGCCAAGGCACAGCTTTGCTCCCATTGGCTGCTGGATGGGAAAAAAAATCATTCTGCCATTAAACCACAATCTTGTCTCTGGGGGCCGTGAGCCAGCCAGGTGCGCTGTTGAAAATAAAATTCACCAGAGGAGCATGGCATTATTCTTTCTAAATCTGGTGCGGGAGGGGTTGAGGTCGTTGCATCCACTTGCACATTAGCAAGACAGATGAGCAAAGCTATTCTGCAAGCTTACAGTCTTTGACTTTCACAGATGGCCAGTGTATTTATGGGGTCTCCCTGAATTTAACAAAGGCAGAGTAGTGAAAGAGTGCACAGTCACCAAAAAAGTTGCAGAGCTGCACATTGTCAAACTTTTCCCGGGCTTGACAGTTCTCATTGAGAGCCTTATTACTACAATGATCTGATGCTGTGGAATTGCTAGGGGCACATTCTTCTGAACAGAAACTGAGCTTTGCACAACTACATCACGCATATATCTCAACCTGAATTTGGGTATCATGCAGTGAACAATATAGTGCAAATTGTAATGCCATACCACTGCTATATAGCATGGTGTTGTGCATTTACGTTTGTATTTATTTAGTACAAAGAAAATATAATGATATTTTTCTCTAAAAACATGTCATTACACTACTATTATATCCACAAATAATAATCCGCAAATCTGCTTTCTCTAAATCAGATATTGTAGTACATAAAAAGGCAATGCAATACAGATATAGCACTGAATAACAATTAATTATAACAATTCTTATTTAATTTTGTCATATTTTATATTGTTTATTTTATATTGTTATATTGTATACTTTTTTATTGAACACATTATAGGGCATATTGAAGTTATAAGTGTTGCTGTAAGTTTTTACAAGCCTTTTGAACAACATAGGTTCATTCTGAAAATGTAGCCCTGTATACATTTCTAAAGATCGCAAATTATGTACCCAGAAGTATATATGGTTGCATTTCATCTTTAAAACAAATGATACGGGATGGTATGATGCCTTTCCTTTTTGTGCTAGCAGCTGACCGCTTACTTCTGTAAGGACAGCTTTCCCACTGTTACCAGTTTGTCCAGTGGCTTGCAGTGTACATTGGCGGACTTGAGACGCAAAGAGGAGCTGACCGCGACGACGGGGTTTGATTCTGGCGAAGAACGGTTCCAGAAAGCAAGTAAGACAAAAACAAAAAACAAATAAAATAAACAAGTAAATAACAAGGTGAGAATGAGGTAAAATCTGAAAAATGTGGTAAAAATGAGGGGCTTTTCTTCTTCTAAATTGCTTTTTAACACACTGTCGGTTGGGTGGGTGGGTGTTATTATCGGCTGGTTGGTCAGTCAGTCAGTCAATCAGTCAGTCGACAGCGGTCTTTGGTGGATTTATGTGAGAAGAACAGGCACAAATGGTTCTCTTAAGAGAAATTTGAGATCTCAAAAAGGGTACACAGTGGCCTCTGGTGGATTTGCGTAAACAAAAACTGCAAAAAAAAAAAAAAAAGCTCCTGGGACGTATTTGGCTCTTTCCAGAATCTATTAAGGGCTACTTTTTCAGAATGAGCCTAGGTTGTTTTTGAACATTTATTATTTAAAAAAACATTATTTTTAATCAATGTACAGTATATTAAGTGACAATATATGGTTCCTCGCTCAATAAAGGTACAGTATACTGCAACTAGAATATCACAACAGCAAATCAACATTATAAAACATGTGACCACAAAAAGTCTTATGTTGCATGTGTATATTTTTGGCAACAGACAAAAATACATTTTATAGGTCAAACGTTTTGATATTAATTTTATGCCAAAGTCATTGTAATCATATTAAGTAAAGATCATGTTCCATGAAGATATTTTAATTTCTGATTAGTAACATGCTTTGCTAAAATCTTAATTTGGACAACCTTAAAATAGTTTTTTTCTCAATATTTAGATTTGTTACTTAAACCTCAGATTCAAGATTTTTAAATACTTAAATACAAACTATTGTAAGGATTGTTGAGATAGGACATTTGGCCGAGATAAATGGCGTTCTATCCATACTATTCATAAGCTTATTTATTATTTTTCAGATTATGTATAATTTCATGGTCTTGAGGTCCGGGGCCACATATTTACTTTTGAAACATCAAGATTGTCATCAATTAAGGCTAGAGTGAAACATAACCACAACAAATACTGGCTCTTAACTAAACTTCTAACTGTGAAATTGTATGTTCTAGAAAGGAGGTGTTTTAAACAGGGGAGAATGCTTTGACATCTAATGTGTCTGGAGGGTCAGACTAAACAGGTAACATCCCTTTATGTCTATTTTAAATGCCAACTGTCTTTTTCTATTTAAAAGCGTAAAAGCATTCAGTGGAGCAGGGGATAGCTAATTTATATAATTACCTCAGAGTAAAAGACATTTTATAAGTTCTCTACAGGGTCTTTTTTCAGGGCATTTAGCACACTTGCAGGTAGAGAGATTAGTCATAGCCTAAGAAAATGTATCATGCAGCACACACACACACACACACGCACACACGCACGCACGCACGCACGCACGCACGCACGCACGCACGCACGCACGCACGCACGCACGCACGCACGCACGCACGCACACACGCACGCACACACACACGCACGCACACAAACTAACTTCTGTTCCAAAATATATTTTTTTATTAATTGCAGTGCTTAGCTAACATTTCAGCCAGATTTGCAGCCATTATCACATGTACTGTATAGCATTAACAGCATCCAAATGTGTGTGTATGTGTGAACAGATACATAAACAATTGTTTATTCAAATGAACATGTTTATCACACTAAACATTTGTCTTAAATGTAAATTAATGATCTTAGCTGCATGCTAGCTTCTCATGCTAACTCTTAAGACAAGCAAAACACCAGGTTACATGTAAGCAATAGTCAGTAAGGCAGGTTCTGGAACAAAGCTAATGTCTAAATTTAGCACACTCTCACCCAAAAGTCAGTTCTGATTAGGGTGATTCCGTTACAAACTGTTGCCCTGTTATTGGGCTTGAGTGGACCATAATGCGTAACTTACTGTAGTTCCCATTCTGTGTCTCTTTTGGATTTATCTCACTGTCTTGGCTGCACTAGATCTAGCCTGATTATCTTGACTTATAAAAGGCAGGAAAGCCAATTCATTCTCACGAGAGACCTCCACCGGCTGATGTCCTAGATCTATGATGCTATACCAAGCGTCTCTAATGCTCATGACCATAGCTGCTTTGAGGTTTTGTAGCACAGAAAAGCCCATTCAAGAGTGTAACATCTGTTGGTACTTTACAACCTTGGGTTATTGAATTAATGCGCATATACCTGCATACATATGAACACTTGGGTCATTATAACATTTAACATATCATAACACTTTTTATATCTGTTCATAGAAATGATGAATTACACTGGCAGACTATTTATTAATAATGACTTTTTGTGTTGTTCCTTGCACAATATTATGTTAGAAACTGAAAATATGCTAAAAGGTGCAGATATCAATAATGAAAATGTATTCATCAGAAAATTTTCATAGATATTGTAATAAAGAAAGAGTTGTCCAACACGCTAAGAAAAAAAGGTACACGGTGGTACAAATACCTACTTTGGGCATCTCTGCTCTAAATCAATAATTATGCACTCATATTGAAAATATGAAAAAATGTGTATTTTATAAAACATACACTTTCAAGAAGTCACTAGAAAAGTGTTTAGGTTTGTGCAGTTTATCTTGAAGAACAAAATGTTTAAGTTACGTTTACCACAGACATTATTTTACTCATTAACTGAAAAATCCAATTATAAAACCATATGAAAATCTTAAGGGAAATCATGGGTGAATTATTGTTCCAGGTTCTGGTGCCTTTTCTGCACCACTCTATAAACCTGAATGTGTTATTTGCACCACTCACTGCTGGACATTTCATTTTGAAGATCTAATGTAACATTATTTATCAGAATTTTTGTTTTTGGATATCCTTTGAGACTGGGCTGTACACTACACGAACAATACAAACGTTGGTGCAAATGATTCCTTCTGTTTTGACTAGATGTTATATGACAGATTGTAAGTTATTTAGTTACTGTAGAATAACAGATGGCCAATGAATGCCCACATGTCCACAGTGTACAGCCTTACATGTTTTCTTTCCTTAGTGGTGTAGATGCTTTTATTCGCCAAACAGCATCCTTTGATTGGTGGACAAGGTCAAAGGTGTTTTGTATTTCAAGGTAGCAGGTGTTGATCTCATGACACCGCCTGCACATCTCTACATGTGTATGTGTGTGAAAGAAGACATGTTTGGGCATGTTTAGTGTGTGTCAGAGTGATTGTGGAGGTGCACAAACAGGTTCATGAAAGCTGCAGTATCCTTGGACTACAGTGTTACACAGTGTAAACCTTAGTTAGGAATGGAAAAATTAAAACTTGTTGGATGAATCATTGGCACAGGCAGTAGGGAGAAGTATAGGCTGTGGATGCATGACAAAGAACAAAATGTAATGTGGCACAGTTGGCACAAAACACAAGAGAATGTAGCACAGGACAGTATGGCGTTCCTGAGGTCAATACTGCAAATTAACACACTACAGTAGATGATCACTGAAGATCTTCCTGTGTTTACAGTTAAGTACTGAGATCTTTCATCTCAATGACCACATGGGATGATGTTCAAAAAAAGGTAAAATAAAAAAAGTTAAATTAATTAATCTCTGCATTTTTATCATTTTTTAAAAGGGTGTGCTGGGTAATTTCAATGAGAGAACCAATCAAAATCATCCAAATAGTATTGCTTAACTAAACCATTTTTAAATGGCAGGAGGCATTGTGCACATCAAAAACAGACAAAGCCACAAATTAATATATTATTTTTTACATATCCTCTAGCATTTTTTTGCACATATTTGAATATAACCTCTTGTGAAATCAATAACATTTTCAAACATAACTATAATTTAACTACAAATTTGTTTGGATTACAGCTGCTCTTCCCAACACTTTACAGACAGCATGAAAGCTACAGACAAATAGATATATTTTTTTGATATGTATCCTTGCATTTGCTTGACAGTAATAAATTATTTAATTTGCTACAAAGCAATATACACTGTTTAGTTTTAGAAATAATGATTAATTTAAACACTGGAAAGATTTCTTCGATTTTACCATATCTGACTATTAGTAACTAGTGGTGTTACATGCCTATTATAATGATGGCTGTTCTTACAATGTACATATTCTGCATGGTCTTGTTCCACATCCCTAGTCCTACCGAATACATAAACAACTACCTTAATAACTATTAATAAGCTGCAAATTAGGAGTTAATTGAGGCAAAAGTCATAGTTAATGGTTTATTAGCAAGAAATGTACCGTAAAATAAAGTATGACCAGAAGAATTTGTGTATACGCAAAACAACTCACTCCTGAAATTGCTATTGGCACAATATTACATTAACCAGAGCATTGTTCTGGTGTCTCTCATTAGAGCAACTAAACACTCTGCTTGCTAAGCCATTATAGCAAAATCACCATTAATAGAGGAGTTTTGTTGTGTTTATGGTTTAAACGCTACTTCATAGAGCACCCTTTGAAGTTTGCATTATTATACATAATGCTTATTATGCATTTTTGGCCTTAAGCAATCTAGTTTGTGGAGTTAATACAGTAGGCGCGAGTTGAACTATTTAGTATATATCTGTTGGATTAAGTTTTTGGGTTGTTTTGCTGTTCTTCTTATTTGCTGTTTTTCTAGAAGGATCAGGCAGCACTGATGAGTCAACGGCGACCTTGATCCCTATGATTTCCTGCACCACACATACTGTACATAAGAGAGAGAGCGAGCTCTGATACTGTACAGTACATGTTTAAATCAGTCAGCAACATTTAGTTGTTTAGTTTGGGTCTGCAGACACTTCATAAAATATTTATAAATGCAACATTTTTTTTTTTAGGGGAGTTAATTTTCATGGCTTTAATGAACCCCATTTTGCCATCTCATTTGCAAAAACATATGGTTTAGCAAAATAAATAAATAAATAAATAAATAAATAAATAAATAAATAAATAAATAAATAAATAAATAAATAAATAAAATTCCCATTTACCTTAGCCTAAACAGAAAATTACATATGTTTAATTATCATTAATCATTTAAAAAAAAAACTTGCAACCTCCCTGGCACTGCATAAAGCATAAAAATGAATCATTTGACTTAAAAATTATGAATTGCATGTCAACACCTTATGACACAATGGAGTATATACAGTTGAAGTCAGAATTATTAGCCCCCCTGAATTATTAGCCCTCCTGTTTATTTGTTCCTCAATTTCTGTTTAACAAAGAGAAGATTTTCTCAACACATTTCTAAACATAATAGTTTTAATAACTCATTTCTATTAATTGATTAATTTTATCTTGGCCATGATGACAGTAAATAATATTTGACTAGATTTTTTCAAGACACTTCTAAACAGCTTGAAGTGACATTTAAAGGCTTAACTAGGTTAATTGGGTTAACTAGGCAGGTTAGGGAAATTAGACAAGTTATTTTAAAACGATGGTTTGTTCTGTAGACTATCAAAATAAACTATAGCTTAAAGGGGCTAATAATTTTGTTCTAAAATGGTTCTTAAATGAAAATTTTAACTGATTTTATTCTAGCCGAAATAAAACAAATAAGACTTTCTCAAGAAGAACAAATTTTATCAGATATACTGTAAAAAAATGTCCTTGCTCTGTTAAATATCATTTGGGAAATGTTTAAAAAAGAAATAAAAAGCAAAAGGGGATAATAATTCTGACTTAAGCTGTATATCATTTTGGAATACAGCTGCAATTGTCTGTGAAATGTTGTATATATATATATATATATATATATATATATATATA
>CAIGQZ010007154.1:2640316-2660011 GCA_903798205.1 Danio tinwini
ATATATGGTACAATAGCAGCATTTAACATTTAAGTAAATATTCTTTACTTCCTTTCAGTTTGGTGCAGCTTTCTTTTTGGGGTTCTCAAGCATGCAATGAACATAACGGGGTGCAATACAGTTAAAGTCATGTGGGAGATGCCATATTTGCCAGTTTTAAGAGGGCTTCTAACATCTTGAAATAGATTAGGATGTTTGTTTTAAAAATTTGCAACGATTTGCTCAAAAAAAGGAACCACTTAATCAGAATCTCTGAACAAATGAGAAACAGAAAATAACAAGTGAAAAAAGAAAGAAAAATATTTGTAATAACATTTTTTTTTAAATATTTTAGCTTTATGTCACAAATTAATGATAAAACTATTATTTAAAAAAATCTTACAACTTTACGTTGTGCAGACTGATAGACTTTGCATTGACTTCTGTATATGTCTATAAATCAAGAAGCATTTTTTAGACACGTAAAAAATATTGTCTTGTTTTAGGAAATAATGTGCCCAATTTTAGCAACAAAATGGTTTAAATGTACTGAGAACTTTGTCCAGAAAATGCTTTTCTAAAAAAAACAGTACTGCTTTGGTCAAATGTGCAATTCTGTGAGCTGAAACATCAACTATATACTATAGGTGCTCAAGTGTCTTGGAAGAAGTGGGCAATTTATTTTATACAGTTTGCAACATGAACTGCAGAAATGTCTGCTACACTGCATCTAGTTTGATAGCTACAGAACTTGCATTAAAGATACATAAAAGATTTAAGATACCATGGTTAAATATCTGTTTTAGCTCAGTGAGGGGGAAAAAACACAATGCTTAAGGGCAATACACTCAGTTTTGTTGATCTGCTTTAGTTGTTTGATTCCCACATGAGGGGAAACCAAAAGTTGTACAACTCATACCGGCTCAAACTCAGACAAAAACAGTGCAGTGCGTGCCTTTTCATTCAACATCTGTGCATCACAGATCACAGTAGTGTGTATGTACAACTATTGGCAGTAGAAAGTCCATATTTGCTCTGTAGCTGCAAAATATTTAACGAGTTCTGGTAGAAAAATAACCCCTAAAGATAACAAATACACAATTTATACTGCACAATGTATGATTTACAGTAGGCTTTGCAAACTTTCTAATCAATATGGAGTATGGAAGTAGCGCACAGATATCTAACAACAACACCTTTTGGGCTCCAGGTATTACTTGCTTTTGGCATTGTGAGGGATAGCTGAGAATATTCACTTGTTCCAATTTCGAAAGGATCTTTGTGTGTACTGCCTCCATGTGTGTGTGTGTGTGTGTTTAACTTGTACTCCTCATGTTTTGGGCACCAATGTCTTAAAGTATCCTCAAGATGGACAATGGCTCACAAATCACACAAAAATGCACATTGTTTCATGCGATTGTTGGGTTTAAGAGTAATGTTGGGGTAGGGAGTTAGAATAAACTGTTTGAACAGTATAAAAATCATTTTGTCTACTGGTCCTACACCACCCAACTGGGATCTGGGATCTACACCACCCAACTGGGAGCTGGGATCGAACCGGCGACTTTCCACATGGGAGTCAGTTACTTTACCAAGGAAGCTCAAAACCATAGCCTCTGGTGTCTGTTGCTAGAGCACCTTTAGAAGTCAGAGAAGTGAGGTTTACTTGCACAGCACTTCACTAGCTGGCCTCTGCTACACTCACCCCCCTAAACCTCACTCCCATCCGGGTTACGCCACCAATGTAACCCCACCAATCCTACACCACCAAACCCTCTCTGAGCTGGAATCAAACCAGTGACTTTCCACATGGCAGTTGCTTGTTCTACCAAGGAGGCTAAAGACCATGGCCTCTAGCATCTGTCAGGAGTGAGGTATATCTGCACAGCTTCTGCAACTTCACTAGCTAACATCTGCTACATGAGGTCCCTTTAAAAAGAGTTGTAGAATTGTGTGTGTCTGTTGATCAGGTTTTGCTTACATTATACAAGGACAGTATCCATTATAAAAGACAACATAAAGACTAATGGTCCACATGGGAAACATATATAAACAAATTTAAAACTTCTGTGAAGGCTTGCAGGAACTATTCTTAGCTCAGCACAAAAAAACAACAGTTTAAAGTTAATTGAAACTCTGCACCATAAGAGAAAAACAACCATGTATTCATGTGACCCCTTTGGTTCCTACAGTAACTCCATGTCTCATGAACACATACAGCCTGTTAGACATGAAATATGCTCAGGATTAGAATCCATATGACAGTCAGTACATGCTATCACAAACATGCTGGCCTCAATTCCATTATAATCCCCTTTGACATCTGTAACAAAGTGGCCTGAACCCTTCCACATTTGTAATGGGAAGACAGCTTTGATTGGGTGTTATGCTTTGCCTGAGACACCGGCATTAACCAGCTGGGCGCTTTCTAGTCATAACCCCTGCTGAATCGCTTGGCCTCGGCTGGCAGCAGGGCAGCTTTGTCTGGAAGCTTGATGTCCTGATATGGCAGCTCTAAGCCACACATCTGGAAAGCAGATTAGGAGAGCAGAAACCATTCACACGTAATGCTGAGAGGGCCAGATACCGGTGCTGGCTTTATCCCCTCTGTTTTCATGGGCACCACGTCAGATTGCTTTGAAATCATTTGGTTGTATTCACAGCTGCACATGAGACGACCAGTGCAGTTTTCCGCCAGGAAAGCGACACCACAGACTCGCCCACCAATGCACCGGGAGCAAGGACAACTCACCTGGACGATGTTTTATGGAAAGGACACTGAACAGTCATTTTAATTGCCTTCGTTTTCTAATTGTAATCGACTTTTATCAAGTTTATGATGCAGTCAACAAGAACTTAAAATAAACAATATACATACAGTTGAAATCAGAATTATTAAACCCCCTTTGATTTTTTTTTCTTTTTTAAATATTTCCCAAATGACGTTTAACAGAGCAAGGAAATTTTCACAGTATGTCTGATAATATTTTTTCTTCTAGAGAAAGTCTTATTTGTTTTATTTCCGCTAGAATAAAAGCAGTTTTTAATCAAAATTATTAGCCCATTTAAGCTATATATTTTTTTCGATAGTCTACTGAACAAACCATCGTTATACAATAAATTGCCTGATTACTCTAACCTGCCTAGTTAACCTAATTAACCTAGTTAAGTCTTTAAATGTCACTTTAAGCTGTATAAAAATGTCTTGAAAAAATCTAGTCAAATATTATTTACTGTCATCATGACAAAGATAAAATAAATCAGTTATTAGAAATGAGTTATTAAAACTATTATGTTTAGAAATGTGTTGAAAAAATCTCTCCATTAAACAGA
This sequence comes from Danio tinwini, assembly GCA_903798205.1. Taxonomy (NCBI): domain Eukaryota; kingdom Metazoa; phylum Chordata; class Actinopteri; order Cypriniformes; family Danionidae; genus Danio; species Danio tinwini. The sequence goes on from CAIGQZ010007154.1 coordinate 2,643,629, forward strand.
AATTGGGGGGGGGGGGTAAACAGCAAGGTTAATAATTCAGGGGGTTTAATAATTCTGACTTCAACTGTATATAGATATATATGTTTGAAAGATAGTTTACTCAAGAAAATAATTATTCTGTTATAATTTACTTATTTCAAAACAGAATGTCTTTTTTTCTTCTGTAGAACCAACAGTAGACTTTTATTGTAAAAATTATTGACATAAACTAAATTAAATATATATATATATTTTTACTTAAAACAGTAGAGTTGACACAAAAATTAAACCATTTTCTTAGAATTAAGTTCTGGTTAATACTAGTTACTACTCTTACCGTAAACTCTTTTTCATGAAGTAAAAAGTAACTTCTGAAATCATGCTAAATAAACTTTTTCCATTTATTGATTTTAGAAGTTACTTTTTACTTCATGAAGTTTACTGTATGGTAAGAGTATAGAGAATATCTTTGTTTTTTGTTCTTATACTTTTTATTATTATACTTATTATTTTAAAATTATTCTTAACACCTCTATGCCTCCTGTTGTTTTGGTCAATTGCCTTGAATTTCATCATTTGCTGCCTGGTCTCAATTTAGACACTGGTGTAGCAGGCAATTTCTTTGCTATGTGTCTTTGAGAAATGATACTGTAGTTGGTTGTGACACCCCATCAACATTTGTTTAGAAAATTGCATGCAAAATGTGACAACTGTTGCTCTTATTTCGTTCACAGATTTTGACACGCTAAACTTGTCTCTCCAGTGTGTAATAAATATAGTATAGATATATTTGTAATACACATATATCTGTAGTACATTGTTGTATAGTTATACTGTGTCTAAAGTTCTACCTTTTGAAAACTATCAAACTTTAGGGTAAAAGCTGGTCTTAACCAGCATTATTTGCATATTCTACTAAAATGTGTTACATCATTAATAATTTAATTAAACTTTAAAATCTATTACTAATTCTTTCTTACAGCCCTTGTTAATGCAAATAAGTCAATTCTGTCCCACTCTTTCAAAATTACAAGATTTAAAAGATGGAGATTTGGAGCCAAATTACAGGGGAGTAAAAATGATTTTAGGATCATGGTCGCATCATTATATTGTTGTTACATAAAGCTTGGTAGGTTTCTAACTCAAAAAAAATTATTTTGCTTGTTCAAACTACTTATTTAAAATAAGCTGAATCAAGGTAATTCTTGTGATTTCATTGGGACAGCTTAATTTTTTATGTTCAATCTACAAAAAATTGTTAAAAGTGTTAAGTTAACTTAATTGATTTGTGTTGGGACAACATGAATGAATTGTGTGGAACCCTGCTTTTTTACAGTGCAGCAAATCCTGTTGAGGTCAGCCATCTTTGTGCATTATGGCAATATAAAATTTTGATTTCAATGTCTGTAACTCTTGTAACTTGAAGACACTCTTATATATATAATTTTATTTTTTATTAAAAATATAGTTTTTGCTAAGTTTATATGATTGACATTTAATATGTTTGAATGTACTTTTACAATTTTATTGTTGACCTATTTTTAAAGCCCTACATAATTTAATCTCAGAGATATTGTGATCTCAATGTGGTTGAAGCTGTTGAATTTTTGCTGAATTTTCAAAAAACATAAGTAGGTCATTTTGAATACAATTGACATTAATTGATTTTAAAGGGAAATGTCTGTAGAACAAACCATTTTGAAGCTAGAAATGGATCTTGTTTCCCCTCTATAAAAATGACTGCACAGAACACACCTCTCTGAGCGCACTTGTAAAGTGCTTTTCTTTCCTTTCTTAGTGTCCTCATTGGCATACATAATGCAACACAGATAGCTAAAGTCAACAGATTTTACTTATAGACCTGTCTCTGTGTAAAAATAACAGGAAGCTGCCATCTTCCTTGTTTTTATGGTCTTGTAATATCACTCCAAACCTCAGGCAAAAACTGTCATTTAGAACCCCATTTACAAAACAGTGGATAACTCAGCAAATATACACCCATGGCATTTTATATTTTAATTTAACTGTTTGTATTTCTTTAGAGAATATCTAAAAAATAGCAAAAACAATAGGACATTTTACAAAATGCTTGATATAACAAAGAATGACTCAAGTTTAAATAAGTTTATCTACATTTTTGACACCCTCTGGGGGAGCATATCAGCAATTCAATTGACATATTGTGCACATTTTACTATGAATACTACAAATGATGTTAAATTACATCCATTACAAACCCAAACACTGTCTGAAGCACATATAGGCCGAATGAGGTCTACTATAGGGACCTCGCCACTACTAAATATAGCACAGTGATTGGAAACAAGAGCTCTTGTGTGCCAGAAAGCTGTGAAAGTGTTTAGTTTAGTGCGTAAGCCCAACAGTCCAGATCAATATGTGGTACTCAGGGATTGTCTAGCAGGGGCATCTCAGTAATGTGATATTTACTGAATGCCCCATTCACCAGAAGCCCTTGGCGCTCCCCACCAGAAGCCCATGGCTGACAGATTTAGACCAGAAGCCCAAACCATTGGGCAACTTCCACTCATTGATCAAAAAAAGGATGTAGTTTCAAATCTGCACAAGAGCTCCATCCTCCCTTTTTCAATCCTTCAAGTTCCTTCTCTATCCAGGGGTGATTCTACTTTTTTTTGTTTTTTAAAGGGGTGGTCCACTACAATATATTATTTTAAACTTTAGTTGATGTGGAATAGCTGTGTGAACATAAACAACATCTCTGAATGTAATACGCTCAATGTTCAATACAAAGGAAGACACTGGCTTTTACAGCGTTAGCTTAGCAAAGCCAACAGCGAACAAAGTTTGGGCACTACAAAAAAATACATACGGACTAGTAAGCAACGCAACAACGGGGCGTGGCCAGAGGCGCTTTAATGTTATAGCAGAGAAAGCTAAAGTGCCATCTAAACGCTGCTATTTCCAGCTTGTTCTGTTTCTGTATTTGGGCTTCCAGTGGACACGAGAAGAGAGCGAATAGAGAAGTGCTTACAATTTAATTTTAGTTATGTTCCAGAGAATTATAAAAAAATATAGCAAGTATTTGACAAAGAAGGGCTTCCAGAATCTCCCCCAGTTCAGTGCTGGATTCGGTTAAAAAATTCCTCCAACCGATGAAGCTGTGAATTGTGAGCCACAACCTGCAAGTATTTTTATGTTAAAATTAAATAACTACATGCACAGTTTCTACTGTTAACGATATGTTTTAGTGAGGACATAAACAAGTATGTAAACAACGGGAAATGCTGTTTGGGACTGCTATCAAAATCTTCAGTCTGTCACGTTTGTGGGTCTTTCTGTTTTTCTTGCATGTGTGTGTGTGTGTGTGTGTGTGTGTGTGTGTGTGTGTGTGTGTGGGAAGTGGGTGTGTCTTGTTTGGGTTCTTCACCGCGTGGTGTGTTTGTGTATGTGTGTTTACATTCATTCGCGTTCCGTGCGCTATATATGTTCAGTGTTTTGTAGTTAGCATTATCAGTTTGTTGTTGTTCACTCCTGTGTCTGCTTTTGTTAGACTCTCTTGCTCGCTTTGGTGGAGGCTCTCCGACATAACCTGTTTCTTTTGGACCTTACACAAGTCTCCGTCTCTTTGATGTTGTTACTACTGCCTGCTCTGAAGACTACATTATCTGTGAGAGACTTCACCTCATATCCGTTTCTCTAATGAACTTTACCGTGGGTAAACTCGACGATTTCCTTGAGAGCGGCTCCTTAGCGCGACCTTCCCCTTCCCTCGATATCTGGTGAGATATCCATGAGAGACTGCTATACGACATTGGTTCACGGATGAACCTTCATCGCTGTTTGGCGTGTCGTATTCTGGTGTGAGCATCCTTGCCCTACACTATATCTGATGAGATCAATACCAGTTGTGACTCTTTAAATAAATCATCTTGTTTTTCACTTGCATTTGGGTCTCCTGTGTATATCATTGTGACAGTCTCTCTATGCGGCCGCTCTTTGTGTCTCTCTATGTAGCCCTTTTCCGTGTGTTCTACATCTCAAACAACAAACTTGCGAAATATATGTGAACGTGTCATATTCCTTACACATGCTTATTCCGAATATATGTGAAAGAGACTTGTCAGATTTTATTTTACAGAGCATTTTATTTGAGATTCAGCTGTGTCCTCTTCATTTTCTGTCTGTTATGGCTAACAGCTACACTTTACACAGTGCAAAAGCACATGCTTGTAGGGGCGTGATGTGTTGTTGTGGAGCCGATCCGCGAATCACAGCACATTATGTAAGCTGACCAATTGGAGCCTCTTGAGAGTGGGCCTTTCTGAGAAAACATGACAGTCGTTTTCATGTTAGCTGAGTAGCTGTATATAATTAACGTAAGATATATGGGGAAAAAAACTTGATGTTCTACAAGTGAAGCATGAGCACATATTGCTTTGCAACTTATAAACACAACCAAGCCTTAAAGATACACTGTGGACCACCCCTTTAAATGGGGTGTCACAGGGGACCAAGAACCAGTCAGGGGGGCCATTGGGAAAGCAATTTTTTTAATATTTAATAGGAATATTCTCATCTGCCTAAAGACAAAATCATTTAAATGTGATAAAATAAAGGCTACCATGCTAAAATGTTGGTTTATTCAATACATGTTAAGTTCCACAATGCTAACAATATTAAAACCCTACATTTTAGCGTTTACCATTTTACTGCAGACTATTTGGGAAAGTCAGTGTGACTTTAATCTTTTAAACAACAGGAAAAAATAAACGATTTATATTTTGAAAAGTCCTGGTGCATCACTGCTAAATAATTGTAAGCTTTAAATGGAGTGTACATTAATGTAAAAAAAAACCCATCAAAACATTCATATTTTTTCATTTTTATAGGCCTACAGGTTGTTTTCACATGAAGTCATTGATGACGCGCAAAATTCAAATGGAGGGCTGGAAATGATTCTTCTTCATACACTCTCAGAAATAAAGGTAAGAGAGCTGTCACTGGGGTGGTACCTTTTTAAAAGGTACACATTTGTACTTGAAGGGTCCATATTGGTACCTCAAAAGTATATATTAGTACCTATACATTTTAAGAGGAACACTTTTGTACTTTTTAAGTACTAATATGTACCCTTGAGGTATTAATTTGGACCTTTTAGGTGCAAATTTGTACCTTTTGAAAAGGAACCACTCCAGTGACAGCCCGTGTACCTTAATTTCTGAGAGTGTAGGAATCGCTATCAGAACATCAAACTGTTTCTGTTTTATGTTGTTTATTATAGTTTAAATTGGCCAAAATAAGAAATGGATGGCAAACAGCTTTTATGAACTTCCAATTGTTTTTGCTCATAACGGAAGAAAAGGTGGCATGCATGTGAAGAAACTTTTTTGAATGCGATAATTCGTTTGACAGCACCAATATAGATTATATACAGGCCTAACTATAAATACTGTATGTTAACATGTTATGTAGAAATCAGATACAAACACCAGCAGACTTATACAAAATCAGGAGAATATAAATAACATACTCTGCCATTTAATCGCTGCAAGGCAATCTCCGTCTGATTTGCAATAATCCATGTCTTTACTGGCGTTTTGGTGGAATAAGCAATCGTAACAGTAACGTCTATATGCGCAGCAGTGGTGAATGTTTGTTAAAGGTAAGTTCATTGACAGAACAAAAATGAAATCCAACCCTTGCGACAAAACTAGATGTTATTATTAGCACTTTTCACCCCTTACAAAAATAAACAAATAATAATGTAGACTACACATCCACGCTTTTGTATGCTTTAATCAGTAATTTCGTGATGTCTGGATGATATCCACATGGGGTAAAAAAACTATAGTAATGTATAATAAACATGTTTTTGAACCACAATGTAAAGTGTATAATGTGAACAACTCTTTGTTAATGAATGCTAGAATACTGTAGCATAGTAAACTGATAAACTGTAGTAAATACTGCAACGTTACAGTTAACTGTGGTGCATTGTGATGATGTATGATTATAGCGTAGACAACTGAAGAAAATAGTGTAGATTATAACTTAGAAAATTATTTAACTGCCTATGAAATAATTTATTTATTACTACAGTTGTGTTGTACCACAGCAACAGTATAATCACTACAACAGTTTAATGCAAGTAATTATCTATAGTATGCTTACAAACTCTAATATTTACTATAGTATTTTTTTCATGTAAAGTAATAGCTTATACAGTATCTACCGCCTCGATAACAGGCAAATATATTTCAGTTCAATGGAAGACTCTACCCTCTTAATTATGTAGGGATCATGCCCAACATATATGATTATTTTCTATTTCTATCTTCTTTTAAATATGGTATAAACACAAAAATACGGACTTTCCTCTATGTCTCCTATTCAGTTTTTTACTTCCTGCCCTCCATCTGAATCTCACGCGTCACCAGAACCACATGATTGAAAACAACCTATATAATGTTCATTACTTGCAATGAACTGAAAAGTGGTCTGCAACTTGCGAAAATGTGCTTCTCCTGTATTTGAGCTGCAAAACTGGCAGTGCTTTAATCCAGTGGCATTGTACTGTAAATCTAAACAGGAAATAAAGGTCAGTGATTCGGTGAGTAATAACTTCAAGTAGTGCTGTTATTAAATGCACCTAAATTGCTTCCACACCACAGATATGCTGTGATCAGACTGCGCTGCTGAGGGGGCAAAAGGGAGGCCACGCATAATTTGGGGGAACTGCCCCTCTCTCCATCAGTCCAAATGAAAGATGTGCACGGCATGATTTCATCTGTTCATCAGCAATATTCTTCCAAGTGAGAGAAAAAAAACATGAAGTGCTGGTGGCAATCAGTCTCAGGAGGTTGGGATGAGGGGCATACAGTACATTTTGGGACTGACGAATGATAGAGGCAAGAGCTACAGGGCTGTGTTTTTCACTCGAGTGCCTTTTTGATAGAGAGCGTAAGAAGCGAGCTCTACCGTGGCCATGTAAATGTCAATCTGCATAAGCTAATCACTGAAACTGCTGAGGACTTGAGCACGGAGGGCCATTTCGTCAGACTTGTCTTCAAGGCTGCACTGGAGCGCAAGTTCTCAGTGTGAGATTAGACAAGTACCATGGTCTTGATTACATAAGATCCGAATAATCATCCCATCCATCCCCATTTCCTAAAACAACGCGGCGGGTCACAAATGTGATGCAAGGCAATTCAGAACTACAGTGAATGAAGCTGGAACCTGATTGGGCATAAACGTATTTCCTCTGAAATAGCAATTACAGAGCGTGCTCGTTGCCAGCTGTTTTATTTATTAACAATACAATATATGGCGCAGAGTGTCAGACTGCAATCCATGGGTACAGTACATCCAAGTCTAAGCCACTGCAAACAATGGCTTCTCATTTCTAAACTGACATTTAGTAATTGTATTTAATCCTCTTGCTTCTTTTCAATCACACAGCTTTATTGTTAAGCTCCTGGCATGTTCCTGGGCTGGCAGTTGGCACTGTTTTACCAGCCGCTAAATAAATCAACTATACCATCATGCTGGAAAAAAACAACAACAGAAATTACATTTAATCACTCATTTTCCTTCGGTTTAGACTGTTTCAGAGGTCGCCACAGTGGAATGAACCACCAACTATTGTTTGAAGCATTTGTTTTATGCAGTGCCCTTCCAGGCACAGCCCTGTACTGGGAAACACCCATACACACTCATTTACACACACTAATACACTTCAAACTAATTATAGACTATGTCTTTGGACTGTGGGGGAAACCGGAGCACCTGGAGAAAACCCACACTAACACAGGGAGAACATGCAAACCCCACACAGAAATGCCAACTGGCCCAGGTGGGACTCAAACCAGCGATCTTCTTGATGTGAGGCGACAGTGCTAACCACTGAGCCACTATGCCACAGAAAAGTAAAATTATTTAAATCTTTTTATATTGCCTTTGTGATTTATAATATTTCTAAGTGAAATAGCTTCTTGTGCATCTCTATATTATAATATTATAAAAATATAGAGATATAATTATAATAATATATTATAATATTAATATTATACATATTATAAACTGCACGGCATCAGAAATTAAACAGATGGTTGGATGACAGTGGCTTGCTGTAGGTGAATATCATGTGATTGACAGATTGTCCTGCCCTCACATCAACAGATACATCATCTGAGAAGAGCACACATGTTGAAAGAGGCAGGGGAAGTTATTTTGATTAAAGATAACAAACGCAGGCTCATTGCACTTTGGGTGTTCCAAGTTTGAGTCCCAGCTTGCAGACATTTCTTGAAAATGAAAAAATGAAGGTAAAAGGCTCACAAATTTAGCCCATTATCTGTCTGTGTGTGGGATAGAGCTATTTTTATAGACTTTTTTTCCTATTTTTGTAATCATGCTAAATATAATTAATCTTAGTGCTGGGCGATTTGGCCTCAAAACCAAAATCTTGATTAATTGAACATTTCAACTCAATTATGATTAATGGACGATTATTTTATTTATTTATTTGTTTTTTTTGCCCTCATTATTCACTAATAGTGTCACAAATACACAGGAGACCCAAATGCAAGATGATCTATTAACAGAGATAACAGGAAAAACAACTGGTTTAGATCTCACCAGATATTGAAATATAGGGAAGAGCAATGGTGCATCTCTCAAGGAAATCGACACGCTAAACAGTGGTAATAGTTCATCAGAGCAACAGATCCGGAGTGAAGTCTCTTACTGATATCTTACCAGATATCAAGGGAAGGGGGTAGAGCAATGGTGCATCTCTCAAGGAAATCGACAGGCTAAACAGCGGTAATAGTTCATCGGTGCAAGCAGTTGAAACAACATCAAAGAAACAAGCCGTGCTAGAATAGTCCAAACGCAACAGGCTCTATGTTGACTCACCACCAGCGAATTAGCGAGAGCTGCCTAACAGGAACAGTGACAGACGTGAACACAACGAACTGACAAACACGATATACAAACACTGAACATATAAAGTGCTGCACATGTGGTTTATTGATAACAGCTGATTGAGACTGAGTAGCAGCAAGACACGTGATCGCTCAGCTGACAAATGTAAACATACACAGCCACGCGGTGAAGGAACACCCAAACAAACACACCCACATCCACACACACACACACATACAAGAGAAACAGACAGATCCACAACCGTGACAAATAGGGCAACGCAGTGGTGCAGTGGGTAGTGATGTCGCCTCACAGCAAGAAGGTCGCTGGTTCGAGCCTCGGTCAGTTAGCGTTTCTATGTGGAGTTTGCTTGTTCTCCATGCATCCGCGTGCTTGAGTTTTCCCCACAGTCCAAAGACATGCAGTACAGGTGAATTGGGTAGGCTAAATTGTCTGTAGTGTGAATAAGTGTGTATGGATGATTCCCAGTGATGGGTTGCAGCTAGAAGGGCATCCGCTGCGTAAAACATGTGCTGGATAAGTTGGCGGTTCATTCTGCTGTGGCGACCCTGGATTAATAAAGGAACTAAGCTGAAAAGAAAATGAATGAATGAATGAGTTCACTGGTAAGTTTTGTACAGTAAATATGTTTTATGAATAAGATACTATCTATGATTATTTATTAAACATCAATGTTGAAGAACTGGTTCTGAATGATTTTGATTACTTTTCAAATAATTGCCCAACTCTAATTAATCTTTAGAAAAGCTTTAAAAAAATCTAACTCATCATGTGCAAATGGTACTTTAAATCCTTTTAGCAAGCTCCTTCCCTGAGGGGCGGTGTCAAGTTTTTATATATTACAAAATTTAATATACATTTTTATAATGATTTCCCACTAAATGTGACAAATCCAATATTGTGATCTTACAAACTGATGGATTTGTGACAGACGAAAAGTGAAAGAAGATTTTAAAGATGCAAAGTATTAATGTGAAGACTGAATAAATGATGCAGTGAAACTCTGTTTTTCTACAATGCTTTTCCTTTGCAGACTTGATCATTTCATGCCAGGACTGGGTCACGACTGACCTTTGCCTTGGCAGACCAGGCTGGATAGGATCTGTGCCTGAGGATGGGATATAATTGACACGGTCTACTGCTTGAGGGTTTACTAGTTGGACTGGTATACCATGACAGACAGAGATCATCTGGGTTAAAAATATAGACAGTCTCTTCAGTCAAGAAACGTGTCTGACATTAAAATGCAAGTGACATTAAATTAAAGAGAGCATTTTTTTGAATGTATATCTTCATCCTCTAAAATTACTGATTCAATTCTCAGCTTGTCAATGATGGTGAGTAATTTATGTCCATTGCCACAGAGGCTACTGTGAAATGCAATCCAAATGCTGCAGATTTATTAATAATTTCTTAAATTTTTTAATATTCTGAAGAAAAATCTGAATTTGCAGCAGTCATTTCTTGAGTTGTCAGTGTGACATGAGCCTTCAGAAATCATTTTAATCATTAATAAGTGTTTTGATACATGTTGTTCAAATATGTATTTCAAATTTAAAATAGTATTTTGTAATTTGTATTTGATAGGCCTGATGAAAATGGCTTAATATTTTGTAGTGTAGTAATGTCTTGTATTTTTGCATTTTTAAAATACTATAAAATAATTTGTAAGAAATCTACATCAATACATCATATAAATGCACCCTCTGATTGGTGCTTTGGATGTTATTGACTATTCCCTTTAAAGAAGAATTTAAAAAATCTTAGAAGAAAGAGTATACTGTACAAATAATAGTAGTTTTGGATGGATTGCTGATGTCAAATATTTGTCATTAAAACAAACAACATAAAAATAAGTCCTACAATGGCAATTCCTACAATACTTCATTGGCTGTTTCAAATACCAGTAATTGCTCAGTAGGTCCACTGTATAATTAATGAAGAGGAAAGATGTGTCTTAAGATGTCACAACATATAAAGCAAAAATATTTGATAATCAAAACTCCTAATACAGATTTTACATTGAGTATTAAAGAGTTCAAAGAAAATCGATTTAATATTGTTTACTTCACTACGTCAGCTTAATGGGGAAGGGATTTGTGTATGTGTGTTTATTTTTAAAAAATTATTTATTTGAATGAACAGAAAGGACAAGATGTAATTTTTCCAAGAATTGGACAATAAAATATAAATAAACAAACAAGCATATGTATTTTTAGTAAATGTTATTTTGTAAGATTACAGTGTTTTCACTGTGACATTTGTTGCATCTCAGTTTAATGTATCCTTGGGAATAAAACTATATTAAAGTCAGGTTTATTAGCCCCCCTTTGAATTTTTTTTCTTCTTTAAATATTTCCCAAATGATGTTTAACAGAGCAAGGAAGTTTTCACAGTATGTCTGATAATGTTTTTTTCTTCCGGAGAAAGTCTTATTTGTTTTATTTTGGCTAGAATAAAAGCAGTTTTACATTTTTTTTAAAAAACATTTTAATTACAAAATTATTAGCCCCTTTAAGCTATATTTTTTTCGACAGTCTACAGAACAAACCATCGTTATACAATAACTTGCATAATTACCCTAACCTGCCTAGTTAACCTAATTAACCAAGTTAAGCTTTTAAATGTCACTTTAAGCTGTATAGAAGTGTCTTGAAATAGTAAAATATTATTTACTATTATCATGGCCAAGATAAAATAAATCTGTTATCAGAAATGAGTTATTAAAACTATTATGTTTAGAAATGTGTTGAACAAATCTTCTCTCAGTTAAACGGAAATTGGGAAATATATATATATATATATATATATATATATATATATATATATATGACATGTTAGTATAAAAGTATCATAAAACTGGTAATAATGGATTAGCTTTTAAAATGTGTAACTGGAAAAATGCATTTACACAGGGTGCAAATATAATTTGTCTCACTTCATAACTTTAAGTAAATAGCCTCTGCCCTAATTATTTTAGACAGTTTATTCTAACGCTTTTCTCATTGGGATGTGAGTTATTTTCTTTTTATCTGTTACCACTCAATTTGTTCCACTAAGCAAACAATAATGTACTGGTTCCACACTGGCGGCAAGAATCCACTTTAGTCTATTTGCTGACAAACAGCTTTCTGCCACCAGAGGAATTATCTGCCATGCTCAACTGCTTTCTGTATAAGAAGCTATTTCTATAGATGCACTCACATCAACCAATTTATTGTCGGATGTCTTTAGAGTAATGGAAACTGGTTGTGAAACTAAGACATGAACTTTTAAATTGGTTTTAAGATTATAATTGTCTTCGGCTTTCCCTTGCTTGGAAATGTTTTTGACATAAGTGCTTGTCATAAATGCTGACACAGCAAAGTATTGGGTAACTAAATGGGGGAGATGTCTAGACTACTGGGTCAAATTATTCTGAATTAACCTGTTAGCATTGATTACTAGTAATACTTTTATATGGAAATAGTTTTTAATTGATTTATCTTTTATTCCCCCGAGACAGAGCAGACCAGACAGAAAATAGAAGAGTTTACATGGACTCAAATGTCAGATAAAGTTTATTGTTTAACAAAATTCGTTAACACTTTACAATAAGGTTCATTAGTTAATGCATTTACTAACATGAACTAATCATGAACAACACTTGTACAGCATTTATTACTCATAATTCAACATTCACTAATGCATTATTAACATTCAAGTTCATGCTTGTTAACATTAGTTAATGCACCAAATACAAATACTGTAGTAAATGTATTGTTCATTGTTTGTTCATGTTAGTAAATGCATTATCTAACATTAACTAATGAACCTTATTGTAAAGTGTTACCAAAAAAACTAATCATAACAAGAAAAAGTATGCATTAACGGTTTATTTTTATTATAAAAAAAATTGAATTACTCTAGGACTAGGACTTTTATAAAATAAAATAAACTGCTGGCTATATATACAACACATTAAAAAACTATTAATAAATAGTTTAATGTTAAATGCATAATTAATATCACATTATTTTGTCATTATTTAATTAACAATTATTAAATAACAAGAGGTCATAATAAATTGTTTTGTGAGAACTTGCATACATATCCAGCTGCCAAAAAAAGTGACATAGACAGCAAACGGAAATCAATTGACTTTTTATTGAATCGTGATCCCCCAAAAATAATTTAAATTGTGAGTTGCCAAGATAATCCTACTGCTTCTACAGGACACCAAATTGACAATCTCATCAGCTGCCCAAATAGTCAATTCTAAGGTGTTTATCTGTGGAATGTTTAGTTCTATTTCATCTACCCAGAATCAATATTAATTTGTAACATTTTTAATTTCAAAACATCAATATTTCCAGTACTCAGAGCCACATATTAACACCTTAACTTAACACACAACGTGACATGAGTCTAGCAGCATACAATTTGGCTGCACAAATTTGCACAAGACACGCCATGACAGAAACATTTAAAGCATTAAGAAGTGCAGAGTAGTGCACTGCACGTCCAACAAAATGGACAGGTTTATTATATAATCAATTAATAAACTATATGTTTGCTAGTTATTTTATTTTCAAGATCTGCCTGAGGTAAACTTTCTGCTGCTGCTTCCAATATGCCAATAAATGCAACCCAGGCTCTTTGGAAATATATGCACAGTGCTACATTTTTAAAAACAAATATGTAATCTGTACTACGTTATCTTGCAGTTTTGTGTTTTCACAAATCCACTAGAAGGCGCTGTGTACATTTTTGACAAATGCGTTATCTCAAATACATTACTGGCGCATGTTTTCTCATACCTGCCATTAAATTTACCATGGACCCCTGTGGACATTTATGAAAATCTCAACGTCCTTCTCGTATGTTTCCATAAGAAAAGCTAGTCATTTTGTCAATGTGCATAATGTATCAGCTTAATATCGACTGACCCACCCGCCCCCTTTCCTAAACCCAACCATTAGTGTTTTTAAAAAAAATCATCACCAAATTCTACTACACTGCTTTTGTGGTTTTGTTTTACCTGGTTTCTGGAACCATCCTTTGCTGTACCCAAACCCTGTTCTGCTATACATCCCAAGGTCTGCACCATTCATGGTAATGAAGCAAATGAGCCAATTAGTGATGCGAAAAAAGTCATCCATACAGAGGTAAGCAGTCAATGGTACCACCACGTAGCATTTGCTTTACACACAAAACGCAGCTATATGTACCAGTGAGCACATATTCAACAGATCTTAAAAATGTAATCCTGGACACATGAATAAAGCACATAATCAGTACCTGAGATAAAGGTCGTCAAATTAGTTTATGCTGTTGCTCAGCTGTAATGTCACATAAACATAAATTTTTATTAAAATAGAAACTTCGCATGTTGCTGTTTGCATGTAGCCAGTGCTTAATTTGAGCCGGCTCTTGCTGGTTCCTGTTTCGGAAAATGTCAGATATTCACGTTTTGCAAATTTATTTATTTTAATGGATCTGGCATTAACTAGTGCGTTGTGTATACTGACGAAAGATAAAGAATGTGAATGGGTGCAAGTAAAGGCTGTGTGGATCAGGTGTGAATTGTGTACACACACACACACACACACACACACGCACACACACGCACACAAACACACAACTGTAGTCACTGCACGCAAGTTAAAGCAAAAGTCATGTTTAACTATTGGTCCTCAACAATATTTTCAGCCAATTAGCTTTCTTATGTTTACAATCGCTCTCAGTGGTTGGTGATTGTTTTACATGCAGTGAGCAGCGAAAATAAATAATGGCATAGTGGCCAACCTAAATAATATTTGTATTTTCAAATTGGCAAAGAAGCAGTCACACATATTTTCTTTTTTTTAAACCACATGTAAATCTGATAAGGAGCAACGAAGATCTCGAAAACTTAAAACTGCATGAATGGATCAGGAAAGCAAGAGACAGAAGCAAAGTGATCTTTTATCATCCAGAAAACATGACAGAAAAGATAACTGTGGGCTCTTCTTCTTTTAATTTATTTTTTTTTGCTTGGCACATAATAGTGTAGTGAACTGAATAGACCATTTTTGTACATTTACGGGATTCTCAGTAGCGGAAGGCATCATAGTTGGGTAAACTTAAAGGTGCAATATGTAAGTTTGACACCCAGTGGTTCAACTAGGTATTGCACTCCTGGATCAAAATAAACGCAAGCGCGAAATGCCAGATTGAGTACAGGAGCGAGTGATTTAAACTGTGTTCTAAATAAAAGCAACGACACACGATAGAGGGAATATTTTCTATATTAAAAAGAGTTTTGGTTCTAACCAACACCTTGAATTGATATATTAGAAACGGCTTCTATTTCTCACAGATGCTATATTGCACAAACTAAATAAAAACAGTTCAAAAATGTGATGCTGTTTTTTCCACTATCACCATTTATTGACATCATGTTCGGGGAAAACTGAAATTGTTTGGTGGACATTGGTCACGGTAACATTTGCTTCCTGGTTTTGTTCCAAGAATTATTAATTTACAAATTAAGCTCTGCATGTAGCAGTACATTGTATTCATTCATTTTCTTCTCGGCTTAGTCCCTTTATTAATTTGGGATCGCCACAGCGGAATGAACGTCGACTTATTCAGCATTTGTTTTATGCAGTGGATGTCCTTCCAGCCGCAACCCATCTTTGGGAAACATCCATACTCTCTCATTCACACTCATACACTACAGACAATTTAGCATACCCAATTTACCTGTACCACAAGTCTTTGGACTGTGGGAGAAACCGGAGCACCTGGAGAAAACCCACGCGAATGCAAGGAGAACATGCAAACTCCACACAGAAACGCCAACTGACCCAGTCGAGGCTCGAACCAGCGACCTTCTTGCTGTGATGTGACAACACTACCTACTGCTCCACTGCATCGCCCAGTATATTGTATTACTTATTTTAAATATTTTAAAGTGTACATTAATGCTTGTAATGCCCTTTAATGCCCAAAGCACAACCATGTAGTTTTTTTCAAGGTGTATTATGCAGTTTTGGAAAAATGCTTTAGAACCTAATAGTGTCAGACCGATCTCCAAAACACACCTGCAGCCAATCAGCAGTAAGGGGGTGACTATGCTGGGTCTACACCAGCCACAAAGCATTGCTCTAGTTTACTTGTGGCATGTTTTGATATATTAAACAATCCCCCAGCTAATAGCTAATAGGACAAAAATGAGTTCTGGGGCATCTGCAGATTTATGCTGGTGTACATTTGCTTAGTGTGTGTTTTAAGAAGACGTGAGTTTGTCTGGGAAAACATGCTGCTTCAGCAGTAGAAAATCCACAGAGAAAATCCTCACATATAATACACATCGGCTACCTGAGAGAGCCATCTGTGTCTGGACTAGCCAAGCCCCATGACAGTAAAAGCAGACTGTGTAGTTAAAGGAGTGTGTACACACGCGCGCACACACACACACACACACACACACACACACACACACACACACACACA
>CAIGQZ010007154.1:2695797-2719295 GCA_903798205.1 Danio tinwini
ATAATAATAATAATAATAATAATAATAATAATAATAATAATAATAATAATAATATAGATGTACAATAAAAGTACCTTACAATTTATAAAATAGATATTTTATCGTTTATTGAACTATTTAAAAAAAAAATCACTGTGCTCTCCTGTCAGATGATTCAGTCCATGTAATATTAAAACTCACAAAGCTGTCTTGAACAGCTGTATGCTGTCCATGCAAATTAAGACAGGATTTGTTCAAGTGTTACTCCATCATCTTGAATTTTAAGTGTTTGAATGCAGATGTATGTTCCACAATCACACCATAGTTTGGGGCAGAAAATAACAAGGGAATGTTCTCATTAGTGAAGAGGGGGACAGAAGGTGGATCATCTGGAATACCTGAAACTGCTACAAAGGGAAAAGAGAAGAGACAACATCATTATGTATACTCGAACTGGCCAAGCTGGTACTGTAGATTTGACAGTCTCTTAATCTCTCTCTGTTTCTGTGACATTGCCTTGCCCATCATTTTCATGGCTTTGGCTTCCCCAAGAGTGCTGAATGTTTCTCCCTGTGTCACAGTGTAAAGGCATGCATGTAATACCCCTGACAAAGAGGCTCAGGCTGTTATGTGTAAATCAGCCTTTGAGCAATTATGACTTTATTATTGCTTTATGGAGTGTAACATATACTTGATGTTTTTGTCATTATCTGGAAAAAAAATGTAGCTATTCACAGAACAGTTATATTGCAATAAACATCAAATAATACAAACAAACAAATAAAACTAACAGCAGAGCAATACAGCTCTGCCTACTAACACTCCGGTTTTTGTATTATCTGATATCAGTGTGAATAAATGGAAGGAAAATGTGTTGATAAAAATGACGGTGGTTGAGAGCTTAAATGTGCTGTAAGTAAAGAAAACACATGCAAACAGAAAAACACAATCAAACTGAGAAAACATCAAGTTGGTAGCACACCTGCAAATCCGTTAGCACAACTGTCATATGTCACAAAAAGTCATTACGAAAAGTGATAAACCCGGCACCTTCCTGTTTGGAGTTGGTTAATGTTAATGTGCAATTTGTCAGATTATTTGGGCTAAAAAATATACAAGCAACAAGGAATCGTATGACCAGGAAAAAAAACCCTGTCAGATCTCTCAGACCTGATTGCAAACAGGAAGCATCCAGGTTCATCACTTTTTGGGGTCTCCAAACACATTTCCATTTTGGTCTGCACTTTTTGCAGTGTGATTCTGTATTTGCATGTGTTTTGAGAATTTGCATGAGCGTGTTGTCAAACTGATAAAGATGCTTTCTCAATTTGGTAGTTTTTTAAATTGGATGTGTTTTTTTTAACCTGCAGTGTGTTTCTTTATTTACATGTGCATAATAATAATACAGTTTTTTTTTTACAATTGTTATGACAGTTTTTTCTATACATTTAACAAGTTTCCTAAACTCTTAACGCACCAACACACCTAAAACACACAAATAGCAAAACAGCTAATTTCATGCTCAACCTCACACATTGTAAACTAAACCCCTAAACTAATGTTCAAAATACAATAATAAACCAACACAATACACCATGTCTAACAAAACACTCAGGTCTGGTCTGCCTTTATATTTGAAGCCTCTGTACATTTGTGTTTTGTTGGGTTTAGTAAATGCATGCATTTTGTTTCTTTTGCTACAGAAATTTAATACAAAAAATGAAAGACCATATTAGGGTAGCTTTATAAAATGTACAGTTTATGTAAAAAAAAAAAAAAATAAAATAAAATATATATATATATATATATATAGACAAAAAATTGCTGCAGTACAGACTTTATTTGCAGAAGGAAATTACTGCAAGATATACAAACAGAAAAAGCACCGCAATTATTATAAAATAACAAAGGAATCTTCTGCATTTGGCCACATGTTCTCATACACATCACTCCTGATATCTTCTCTGCCAAGGTATGGAAAGAATTCTCTTGTTGTTCCCAAAGAGTCCTCGTTTAGAACATAATCATGTGATTGGAAAACACCCGAGTGTGGTTCCTAGATGGGAATCTGCTGTGATTTATGTATTTACATAACTGCAATAAACTGTTTCTCATTGGCAATGAAATAAAATACAGGGAATTTATTTGTGCTTCAATTCACAAAATAAACAGCTGTTCACTTTGACTTTAGCCTATATAAGTTCTGTTTAGAACATAATGCTATCTGTTCTGACATTAAGTGTGAAAGCATTTGTAAATTTGACTGTAAAATTACATTGTTTTGGTTTTGGTTGAGCTTGTGTGTAAAAAGAAGTTCAAGCATTTGAAATTGGTGTAAACTGTATGCATTTTGCATCAAAGCAACAGGAAATGTGTTTATTGTACAAAGACGGATGTTGTGCTAACCGTGTTACAGTTTTATACAGACGCTAGGACACATTTCTCAATACTTAGGTCACTTTTGCAAAACTCTTCACACAGTAAACCCAACAGAAGTCTATGTGAGCTAAACTGCAGATCAATTATCATTGTATTGGCACAAAATGCATTCAATGAGTACATCTCTCAAATTTCATGAATTCTTTTCTCACACAGACACAACAACTGGTAAAAATATTTGTACGTACAGGACATTTTGCACATGCTTACATACTGTTTAACTTATTTTCAAAACAATAACAAACTTAATCAGACATCAAAATTCAACAGAAGTATTTTATTGAAACATATTTCTAATCTAAAATTGCAGTTTAACCAGCCAGACTAGCATTATTGTATCTGTATCAGTGGATGGTGTGTATACAAATTCTTGTATTTTGGAATTAAGTAGTGCAAAAAAAAATAATAATAATTTTTTTTTTTTTTTACGATTGTAATGAAGTTACGGCCACCTGGCTGCCGGGAAGAAGGAGGCGGAGAACCGACGAACTTTTAAAGAAATATTTATTAATAAAAGGGACGGCAGCTCCTCACGGAGACTGCCGTCAAACTGAAAGCAAAAGTAACATGTCCGGGCCCGGTCCTCTCTCTCTCTCTCTGTCCTCTGCCATCGTTCCTCCTCTTATAGTCCAGAGCTCCTTCCGTGGGATTGAAGGCAGGTGCGCGCCACAGGTGTATCTCATCTGTGGCGGGCCTGTTTCGCTCCCACGGCTCTCGGCCACGCCCCCTCGCCACAACGATGTAGTCTGATTTTTTTTTTCCTCAGTGAAATTACTATTAAACATTGTTTTAATGTGTGTAAATAAACACCAGTACTTGAAGTTTGCATCCCTGTATGTTTACAGAACTATGAGAAAGGTATGACCTCAAACTGACATAACTTAGCTTGTGTTTAGAGAAGGCAAAAGCCAGGTGCTTTTATATTTTTATTTTTTATTTATTTATTTGCCTTTCAAAAACATAACAATTTAGGCCAAACTCAATCCAAACATAATCTTGCACAAACTGACTGAGACATGTCATACAGTGAATCAAATATAAAGCCATACAATTACACACAAAAAAACAAACAAACAAACAAACAAACAACATACAAATAAACCAACAAACAACATAAAAAAATATATAAAATAACTTAACAAAAAAAGAACCACATACCGTGCAGACATCAAATAGAAACTCTGTAGGGGTTAAATAAAACCATATGCTTGAAACAAATCATACAATTGTTTAGCCTCTTCATTATTTTTTTTTAAGCTTTTACATTGGTGGCAAACTCCTTTTTAAAGACAATCAGTTGAGGAGCTGTTTTCAAAGCAAAAGCCAGATGTAGTTTTTATTCATTCCATCAGTGTGTAGTTGGCACATTGTGTGCTTATTAATGTGATGGCTTGTGTTAAATGTTTGATACAAAAATAAAATTTTTACGAAGGTTTGAAGAGTAAAGCAAGGTTTATTAGCTTTTGCAGGAGATCTAAAAGGTTTTGCAGATTTGGTGAAGGGTTTTCTTATTGGTGTGTAGAGTTTTGCAAAAATAGCCAATAGTTACAAAAAAATGTGCTTAAGCATTCAGAAAAAAACTGTAATGTGATGGCTTGTGTTAAATATTTGATACAAAAATGCAATTCTTACGAAGGTTTAAAGAGTTAAGCAAGGTTTATTAGCTTTTGCAAGAAAACTAAAATGTTTTGCAGATTTGGTGAAGGGTTTTGTTATTGGTGTGTAGAGTTTTGCAAAAATAGCCAATAGTTACAAAAAAATGTGCTTAAGCATTCAGAAAAAAACTGTAATGTGATGGCTTGTGTTAAATATTTGATACAAAAATGCAATTCTTACGAAGGTTTAAAGAGTTAAGCAAGGTTTATTAGCTTTTGCAAGAAAACTAAAATGTTTTGCAGATTTGGTGAAGGGTTTTGTTATTGGTGTGTAGAGTTTTGCAAAAATAGCCAATAGTTACAAAAAATGCACTTAAGCATTCATAAAAAAATGTAATGTAAAACACTATGATCACTTCTTCTCCATTTATCATAATGACTTACCGTAAGCCTTTTTTTGTTCAGTGTTACACTTACTGCAGACAGTCCATGGGCCTACATAAGTGCATTGTAAAATTTTTCTGAATATTATTTTGATAAAAAACACACAAATACATGGTACCAAATTTATTTGACTGTATTTTTCCGACAAAAACAGTGTACACATTGTTCATCCCAACCAAGACAAAGTTGCACATAACGTGGTCTACATATGCCATCAACAGAAGTGTTTACAAAATAGTTACAGTAAAAAAAAAAAAAAAGAAAAAAAAAGAAATTTGGATTTCGGTCAAACACTTTCCATCCCCAGGCAGAAAAAAAATCCTCAATAGGATTGAGAAATGGAGAATATGAGATGAGCTCTGCTTTCTAAATTGCAATTATGCGTGACAGGTGATGAGTTAGTATGCAAAGTAGGACAACTGACTTTACAATTTTGAATGACAGTGTGTTCCTTGTAAAAACAAGAGATTTTCTGCATGAAAATTGTGCCAAATGCAGAGAATTTTGTGTAGTGTTTTGAAAAAAAGTGTGTTTAAAATTTGAGTGTAAAGCAGGAATTTTGCTTGTAGTTTAGCAGAATTGGTTCAGGGGGTTGGTGCATCAGTTACATGTTGTAGTCATTGTGTCTGAAGTACGTCCTGGTTATGTCCGTAACCCACGTTCCCGGAATAAGTGAACGGAGATGTGTGTCTGTAGTAAACAGACTTTTGGGAGTGCGTTAGATGACCAATCACTTCTGAAGATAAGAAAATAGGCCAATGAAATGCCAATTGAGTTGGCGGAGCTGAGCTCCACAGCTGAAACTGATCAGCTTATCAAGGCTATATCAGTCAGCTGCTGGAGTCAGTTCCTCAGAATTTGTCTGCTGAAGAGCCGATCACTCAGCTCCCAGCTGGAGACTTAGGTGCTGTGGCAGTGGAGACACACATCTCCGTTCCCTTATTCGGGGAACGTGGGTTACGGACGTAACCAGGACGTTCCCCTTCATAGGGAACTCCAATGTGTGTCTGTAGTAAACAGACTTTTGGGAGACCATATGGAAAACGCCACAGCAGCTAAGCCCGTCACGCTCCTGATGTCCAAGCAACGCGTGAGCACACTGACATCACCAAAAGCGCAACCTTCCAATGTCCCCTTGGCCCAAAATATTACCATTACATGGGAATAATAAGATTTTAGATTGGGGGTCATAAATGTGCTTTTACCTAGCTAATATAGACTAGGGATTTTAGAAATACGACAGTACGTTGGGAAAGCGTGCCAGTCCCAGAAGGGGGAGGACGCTGCGGAGACCACCTGCTACCCAGATCAAGTGCCGACTTGATGGTAATAAAGCATATGGACTAACCCTATTGAGGGGGAGTGCTACATATGATAAGCTGGTTAGCAGTAAGGGAAGACACGGGTCCGCACTGTGGTAAATAATGCATATGACATCAACAAATCAGTGGAATGCACATAGCTGGCACCGAACCTCAGTATGCGGGTAGACCAGATGGGCATACCAGACAACACACTGAACCATGCACTCGACTCCTCCGCTGAGTCAGGTGCTGGGGGCTTCAGAGGAATTCTCTAGGGTTCACCTGAAAAGGGAAACTTACTAGTAGAATAGAAAATGCGCATGCATCTCCGGGTTAGGGAGCCTGGCACAGCAATCTTTTATTGACACCGAGCTTAATTTCCTACCGATTGACTGAGGTAACCAGTAACCGGGAAGAAACTGACTCCACTCGAGGATATAATCTTAATAAAGTGTTAGGTGCCGCTCAGCCCGCAGCTCTACATGATCTGTTAAGAGGCGCTGTGTACTCACGCCGAAAAGGAGGCACCTCCTATTATATTATTAGCATAAACTAAAAAATGGACCAATCTCTATTTTATTACAGCATATCCCTTCTGCTGATCACAACAAAAAAGAGCTGCATATGCTCTCGTGTCACGTTAAGCGCAGTGCGCAGACATAGCAATTAAAAGGCTGGGTCTGCCTCCTCCGCAGGCAGCGCTTGCAGGCTCACCACCTAATATTAAAAGGGGGTGGTAGAAGCCTTGGCACAGTGTGAACCAAGGTCTCAGGTAAACATGAGAGTAGGCTGGTCCAAATTACTGGCACAATTCGCTGATCGAAAATGCCACCGGAATCCTTACCCTCCTGATACCAGCGCGATCAGCAGAGCTGCCTAAAAGGACAGAAACTTATGGATACTGATCGAGTGGCTCAACGGACCTAATCATAACCGCTGGGGCTAGAGAGAGATCCCAAGAGGGCAAGAGAGGGGGCGTGGATAGATTAACATCCCGCGCTACACGCCTCTGAGAAACCGGAGCAGGCGAGTCTGTGCGAGCAGGCTCACTGGGGAAAGAAAATGCATATTGCGTATCCCGGCACCAGCTGAGAGCCAGCGCCTTTGTGCAGAGCAGGAAAAGCAGCCAGCAAAGGGCTGCTCGGGAGAGACAGCCAGATGACATGGGCTTCTCTGAAGCATGCCCATAACAGCTGGAACATACCGGGTGGAGTTTCAGTTCTCCCGAAAACATAGCGATCCTGAGAGCTTGTAAGCTGGCATGGAGAGTTTGTACAGGATATGAACAGCGCGCAAGACTTTTAGCTGCAAGACTCCGGAGGAGCGGATGGCGAGCAAACTGTGACATGCTGTGGTGCTCTGAATAATTTCAGCGAGACCAATATAACTGCCGAATTAATAGAACAGGACAGCACCAGCTCAGCGCGCTAAGAGTGCACTGTGATGCAGGCCGAGTCCAGCTCCAACCCGAGATGAGAGAAGCTCTGCCCGGGGAGACCGGCGGAGAGTGAAAAACAATGCCAACAGCTCCAGGCAGTTGAAATGCCAATGCAACTGGAGTCCGATTTACGAACATGCAGCTGCATGCTCGATACACACAGCTCACCAGCCCATACTGGAAGCATCTGTCAGAATGACAGCATAACTGAACACTTGTTTCGAAGGGCACTCAGGCCCATAGAAGGCAAGATCCATCCAGGGGCTGAAGGTGTGGAGACACAGCATGGTGACGTAAACCCGGTGCTTCTCTGCGTGCCATGCCCATCTGGGGACCCGATCGCGAAGCCAGCGCTGAATTAGTCTCATATGAACAATTGAGTGGCGTGATAGCGGCTACAAATGTCATATGCCCTAGGAGCCTCTGAATAATTTAGTGAGACCAGTATAACTGCCAAATTAATCGGACAGGACAGTGCCAGCCCAGAGCGCTAAGAGCGCACTGTGATGCAGACCGAGTCCAGCTCCAACCCGAGCTGAGAAAAGCTTTACCACCATGTTCGGCCCCCCATCAAACACCGGAAAAATCACAGTATAAGGAGGGAGAGAGCGTGTGAGCGTTCTTCAGGTCTATAGTTGCAACCAATTCCACGGACGGACGCAATGGGGGGATGTGTTTCTGCATGAGCATCTCTATAGACATCCTGAACAGATGACAGATCAAAATGCGCAGATAGGATTGGTATAACCCACCGCTCTCTGGATACGATGAAGGGGGGCATAAACCCGCTCTTCATCTCGGCTGGAGGACTAGCTTGATTATATCCTTCACCAGGAGGATAATAATCTTCTCACGCGAGACCGGGGGTGGCATAGCGATGATCGCTTAAATACACACTCGTGAACTCGGGAGGCCAACAGCGAATTGAACACATAGCCGAGTCTGACCATCCGCCTGAGCCACTGCACGGGCTGAGCAGCACTAACCAGGCTGACAGAGCCAGCTAACTAGCAGCATCACCGGAACGATCGCTGACGTACCCGCGGAGGGGCAGCTTCAGGATGGGGAGTGCTCAACCCGGGAAGCAGAGCGTCCCGAGTAAGAGGTAAAAATAAGAGATTGACTCCTACCTTCCTCCCAGGATCCCGCAGAGTGGCTGGAGGTGCGAGAAAGGAGCTCATCCTCTGGCGCCCTCAAGCCTGTGGCGAAATACACCAAAGCTGAGAGCTGGAAGGCAGCGCGTCCCATGCTGGCAGCAATTGGGCTTCCACACCCAGAGGGAGGAAAAGCAGCTCTTATCGGATTGCTACATACATTCGCGGGGGAGGCCCAGCCTCCACCTGGAAAAGAACGGTTCTCCTCCTCTCCAAGCGACTTGCCTCAGGTTCGCTTCGCAGTACAGTTACTGGACTTAACGGCGACCTGTGACGGGAGCGTCAACTCCCTGCAGGGGGGGCTCAGTGCGTTCACATGGAATGGACTGGGACGGTGGAGCCTTTTGGAGCCGCGGAAAGGAACAGCCATCACGGACGGGTTTGATGGGGAGAGCAGTTTTCCGAGCCCACGAATAGATGACCTGCTCCATTACGCACAGCTGATCTTTTACCACCGAGGATTCCTGTGTAAAATCCCTGATGGTGTCGCAGAGAAGGCCTGCCTGGGATATGGGCACACTAAGAAAGCATACTCTGTCAGCACGGCGCATATCTTCAGGGTAAGCCAGGGTGGCATTTCCGGACCACTATGTGGCCATCGTCATCCCCAGGGCACAGGCGGCCGACTTGAAAGTCATGAGAGCATAGTCGATCACCGTGCGATGCTTACGCATAAGCCTGGGGAAGAACCGCCCCTGTGCAGCACAGCCAGGAGGCCGTGGGGCACGGCAGAAGCGGCATGGTCCGCAGCGGTGTGGGCTCTGGCCTTGATAGACACAGATAACCCACCCGCCTTAGACGGAGGTCTCAGCTTACCCCTCCAGGTGGTGGCGCCAGCCACCCGAGGAAATAGCTTTGTACCCACTGGCCGCCTCGCCATCAAGGGAGGTGAAGGTGGAAGCACACGTGAACCGGGCAGAGAAAAACGCCCTCTATGCCAGCGTGTGCTTGCTGTGCGCCCCTGGGAAGAAGGGGACAGGGGCTGGAAGATTAATCTTAGATCAGCCCGCACGTCACACCCTCTAGTCGGTCCGGCGGTGAGACTGGGGGACAAGCCATCTCCAGCCGCACTGCCGAAACAGCCCAGGAAGCGCAGCCGTTATGTCTGATTCGAGAACCGTGACCGCGCATTGCACCCCGTAGGATGGAAGCAAGCCCAGTCTGTCATCTAAGTATAACAGCTCGCCCTCTGATGTCGCGATGGACCTTTGATCTCCGGTGTCATCAAGCATCCCGGGGGATAACCCGTATAACCGGCCGAAGCTTGGATGGGGCACGCTGTTGAGGAGTGGGGGGTCCGCGACCCCGGAGGCAACGGATAAACCCCCACTGTGATCCTCAGATCTGCCCGCGTGCTAACCGCTTTCACGGGGAGCAACGAGGGTGGCCGAAGCCGCGATCTCACTTGTGCAACAGCCACGCCCTCGCAGTGAGAGCATGAGCTGTCCGTGGGCACCGCATCGACATGCTGGACCCCCAGACCTGTCATGCGATACCCGTGCCCATCATCCGGAGATAGGAACCCCCGCATCCAGAATCGCACAGTCAGAACAGCGTCTTGAAAAAGACGTGTTGATTGACTGTGTTGTTCTCTTAGGGAATCTGCCTCTTTAAATGGGAACTCTTTTAATGGAATGTTCTTTTGTGCACACCAGCAAAACACTCAGGGGACAGGAATCCCAGATCCACCGCCGATGTCGTGTCTTCTCCCGCACTGGTGAGTAAACTTGAAGTCAAGTTGGCAGATAGCGTGTCTTCAGTTTCGTGATCGGGTCAAGAAAACACTGTGTAATGCTGCATGTTGTTAATGTTTTTTAGATCATTGTTTTGTGGGTGACAAAGTGTGTTTGTCGGCTGTCAACCTTTGCTAGTGTTCTGGAAGAATGAGTTTATTTGAGACCTGAATAAAGGGTTTTGGTAGTTGTAGTGCATTTTGAATGTAAAAATGAACTGCTTTGCCAAGCTGAAAGTCAGTTAGGAAAATTGTATGAAGAGCAGAGCTTAATTTGCGGCAGACCACACTGGATCCGGAACCTCTGGACGTACGGGTCGGTACGCTTTTATGGCCGTTTCCACTGTCAAAAGCGTACCGAACCGATCCGTACCGTACCACTTTTTCGGCACCCTTTCGAAAGGGTACCAAAGACGAGAAAGGGTACCCAAAGGTGGAGCTACACACGCAGCTGAACGCTGATTGGTTTACAGAGATACGTCACGATCTCGTGGAGCTAGCCAGAATCAAAACAATAGAGCCGCCATGTTTTTAAATGCACAGCCGAGACAACTATATGCATATAATAACGATACATGGATGACCCGGGCTCAAAACAAACCTTGTCGTTGTCTTGATGAACAACCACAAAGCCAAGAATCTGCCGTGTCCTGTTGTTGTTTTATGAGGCCGTCTAAAAGTGCGAGCGGTTTTTCGCTTTCTCCAGGGAGCCCGCGTTCGCGTCTAGATTTGATATAACGAACTTCTTGAGCTGATAATAATAACGTGCGTGTGTGATTAATGAAGCGTCTTCGACATCTGATCCATTCAGAAAGAAAAGGACAAACGCGAGAGTGAAGCGCAGAAAAAAAGGAGAAGCCCGACAGGATTACAAGGATTCCCGACAGGAGCAAATAGTTTCAGCGACCTGAATCATGAACAAACTGCCATGTTTATCATCGCCTTTTGGACTATTATGAACTCGGAATAATGGAATTACTCTCTAACAGAGGCTACATGTGCTGGTGAAGATTACAGACACAGATGAGAGGTTAGCTCTGACTGTGGGCTACTGTATATGTTGCGTGTTGTTTTTGAACTCAAATAAGGACTTAATGTATGCTGTGTGTCGTTTATCTGTAATTGGTAACATATCGGAGACTGTAAGGGTCTGTATGTGTTCATATAATTTGCATTTATTTATTTATTTTATATAATTGCAGACGTTACAGTAGGCTGTAACACTGTCATTGATCTGCAGTTATAATCAAATCATGTTCATAGAAATGTTAGTAATAAACATTTATAAACAAGTATAAATATGTTTAAAGCATCTGTTTTGTTAGAAGAGCTTCTCATATAATGTGAACGAACTGTACAGCTTTACTGTAGACATTTATTCGAGCGAGAATGACGTCGACTGAAACACTCTGTAGTACACCACGCCCACCAAAAGGGTACCCTTTGTAATGGAAACGCAAGCTTGATAAAGGTGACCCGTACCGACCCGAACCGTACCTTACTGTTCCACTCAGTGGAAACGAGCCATTTGAGAATACATTTTGTTGTACAGATATGATATAAAGAAGAAAATGATGAAAATCAAACATTTTTGTACTTACCATGGATGTCCCTGACAGAAAAAACAAGAGGTAAAGCTAAAGTACTGGATAAATTATTTATTATTATGTTAATATTATGTCAATATACAGAGTATGTAATAATTTTTTGTTCATTTAATTTCTGTATTTAAGATGTGGTTTAATATTTATTAGTATAAAGAAATTAACCATTGGTAGGCACTTTTAAAATATTAATGTTTTGAATGACAAAATGAGAATTTAAATAATGTATGAGCAAATGATGACAATTTCCAACTCACTGCTACATATGTTTCTTATTATCTTTTCCACTTGGAAAGTATACATCAGATCATTGTTCAGTGTTTCATGCATTGCTGAAGGTTTCTGCACTGCCAACTATAAAAGTTAACCCACTTAACCTCCATAAATTGAATAAGCAGTGAATTATTAAAGTCTTCCTTCACACCTTCTCCTCTTATGTGCTTTAATGTACTGTGTGCATTACTGTACTCATGGAGCAGATGGCTTCCCATTATTCTTCTTCAGTGACTCAGCATTACAAGCGTAATTGAAATTATTGCACAACCAGTTGATCCTTTATTGCACAATCCATAAATTAGAATACTGCATGGGGTGAATGAACATTCGCTTAATGCTAATTATGGTCAAGTTATGCCCGGCCAACTGTCTAGTGCTTATCAGTCACCATTCCAGATGACCGCACTGAACCATTCAATCGGACCACTAGGATGAAAGAGAGGGCTTTACTTGGTGTTGCGGAATAACACAGAGATTAAACTGATTGCATTTTGATTGCCTTTACTTGGTTTCCAAATTAGATTGATCTGGTTCAGATGGTTTTGAGAAACAGATTTAGAAGCTCTAGAGTTGGAAAAATAAATCAAAGCTTTGTTGTTTTTATGAATAGAAAAATAAACATCACCAATGATAAAGTCATTTAATGATTAAATAACTTAAATATAAATAGACTCAATAAAAATATAAATGAAACACTTGTTTTTACTCCCATTTTTCATGAGCTGAACTCAAAAATCTAAAACCTTTCTATGTAAACAAAGGCCTATTTATTTCAATTCAAATCAATTCATATTTAGCACTTTCTCAATTTCCATAGCACTTTTTGCAAACCAGATTCTGTCAAAGCAGCTTAATGTAGATAAAGTCTAAGAATCCTAGAATTCCACATATACCATTCGCCCTTCGGAACAAAAATTACCTGCCTTCACTAAACCTCTGAAATAAAGCGTCGAGATAAAATTATTTATAGGTCATTTTATGGGTCATTTTATGGCTCACCCAGAGTTTGACGTCATCCATTCGTGACACTTTATCTCATGGCAAACATAAACAAACTGTAGTGGCAATTTTGCTCACAGCATCCCTTAATAATAATTGACATTTCCCCTTGGTGGTTTGAAGCTGTCTTGCTGATTGCATCATCAGATTTGAACATATCAAATAAATGATCTCAGATTTTAGCCTAGGATTTCAGGATTTTTTTTTAGGGTTTCAAAAACTTGTCTTTCAATCCAAATTGTGGCAAAAAAAATAATCACACCATGTGAGCAGGGCTTAAGTCTGTGTTAGGTGTAATTCACACTGCATGAATTTCATAATTGTCAGATCACACAACTATCTAGAGTAATATTCAGTTGCTGCTGTGCTCATACTGCAGGATGGATCAGTGATGACCAGTTTTCAAAACCTGGGTCACTGAAAATCAGGGCTAAAATTGTGCAGTGTGAACTTGGCATTAGTAAGCACTTCTCCTTTGCCAAGATAATCCATCCAACTCACAGGTGTGGCATGTTAAGATGCTGATTAGACAACATGATTATTGCACAGATGTGCTTAAGGCGGGCCACGATAAATGTGCAGTTTTATCACACGGCACAATGCCACAGATGTTGAAAGTTGAGCGAGGATGCAATTGTCATGCTGACTGACGGAATGTGCACCAGAGCTGTTGCCTGTGAATTGAATGTTTATTTCTCTACCATTTCCAACCCAGTCTCATTATGGCTACATACCCAGGACTATATTTCAGGGAACAGTGAAATACATAACTGGAGATAGGTCTGCTCACAGTTTTATTTTTGCGAATCCACTAAAGGCCGCTGTGTATGCTTTTTGATCTCAAATTTCTCTTGTGCGTCCTCTCATAAATCCACCAGAGGGGCAATATTTCTGTTGACTGACTGACTGACCGACCCATCCACCCACCCCTGTCCCTAAACCCAACCGATAGTATTTTCAAAAGTAATCTAGAAAAAGAAAAGCAGTCGTGTGATTTTACCACATTTTCAGCCTGTTGTTCATTTATTTATTTATTTTTTGCTTTTGTTTTACCTGGTTTCTGGAAGCATTCTTCACTGGACTTATACCCCGTTAACTGAGCTCCATGTCCCAAGTCCATCCGCATATCTGGTGAGTTACTGGGCAAACTGGTAACATCGGAAAAGCTGTCAATATGGAACTAAGTATTCATCTGGTAGCGCTAAAAGGAACAGAAGGTGTCTGTGGCTTCATACTGTCCTGTAGCTTTTATTTTAAAGATGAAAGCCATAGGCATACGTACCTCAGACTACATTATTTGTGCTCTCCAGAAATGTAGACAGGGGTACTTATTCATAAAGAGCCTGTGTTGGCTGTTTCCAAAGGTCATTCAGAGAATTTGGCACTACATGCAACCGGCCTCAAAACTGTACATGTGTGATTACATGTAATCACACCATCCCAGGACTTCCCCATTCAGCATCATCACCTCTAAGGCTTACCAGACATATCACCCACTGAGCATGTTTGGGAGGCTTTGGATTAGCATATATACGAATGTGTTCAATATCCAGTAACTTCCCACAGCCACTGAAAAGGAGTGGATCGAAATTCCACATGCCAAAATCAACAACCAGATCGACTCAATGCAAAAGAGATGCTATGGTTATTTGTTTTGTAAACAGTTAGTTATTTCACTTTGTTTCATGTTTTTAAAACTAAGTCACAACATATGCTTAAATGTGTTGCACAGCCTTGAAAGGAACTCTGCAGAGCAATAAAAAACAGTTGAGGTGGTGTTTTCTGGAAAAGTGTCAATTTAAAAGGAATGTGGATGACATAATTTATTAAATATCTCTCTAGATTTTCAGTTTATTCACAAAAAATCCCCAGACTGTTGTGCTTGTGTGGAACCTCTCACAATGCTCAAAAGGCAAAAAATATTAGATTCTCTCTGCTGCCACAGAATGTCGGGTTTGAAGTGCATGTCCTGTTATGCTCCTTCAAATCTAATTGCATATATTCAGCTCTCTCAGAAGGCATCCAAAGTGCCTGGAAGCATTTATGCACACAGGAGCTGTCTATTATGAATATCCAAATGAAATTTTAGAGGTTTTGAAATACTAATTCTTAAGGCAGCAAATGTAAGCACAGAAGATGACTTAACTCGAGTGTCTTTCATTTCTGCCTATTGTGAACCTGATGTACTAGTTCTGATACCAAAATGTGTATACACAGCCAAGAGATGCTTGGATGAACACTTACACAAGTATATATAAATAGTTTAATGTGCTTTAAATGTCTCATAAATTTTTTAATATAGATATAATTATTTAATTTTAGGTCAAATCCAAAGTGCAGTTAGATCTGTTTTCTGAGATTGCACTTTGTATGAACTTTTAGAGTTGTAATACTTTAAAAAGCAATAAGCCATAATGTGAAAAAAGAGAGAGTTGGTTATAAACCCACTGTCTATAAACCCTTTTCAAAAGACTTATAATTATATTGGGTGAAGCAGGCTCATGATTATTGCCTATAATAAAATTAGCTTCAATTGGGAGATCAAATCAGGTATACAAAGCAACGATCACATCAATGTGCGCAACATTTCATTGCCATAAGATATCATAATAAAAGCCATAAATCTGAAATAATCATATTGTCAACTGTGTTGTGTGTTTTTTATTTTCACATGTAATAGGACTGAGTAATTGTTTCCATCTTTACAGTCTCTAAGTTGAAGTATCCTATTTACATTTATATTGCCACTTATAGTAATACTGCTCGCTGGGTCAACTCTGAGTTGATAATGTGTGGTGGTTACTGCCTCACTGGCTTTCTGTGCCAATATGCTTCTCGGCTCTCCTCCCTTCACCTCTATTAAAGCTCACGGCCTACAGTTGAAGTTCATGACCTAGGGTAAAATCATTTGGTATAGATTTCAGCTTTTATTGTGACGAGCTTGCAAAGTTACTTCAGCTATTGCTGTCTAAGCAATATACAGTGTTTATATTAGTGAATATGGAGCTGTGATAATATGTAGCTTTAATGATTGCTCAAGTCGTTTCTAGAACAACAACAAAAAAAAAACGTTTTAATTGAATTACTGTTCTTTGTGTCACAATAAAATAAAAAAAATCAATGAGCATAATACATTATAACTCTTGCTAATACAAATTATAATGATTGTCATTTTACATAGGCGGGTGTGTACAGTCCAATTTAAACTGTAACCATTTTTAAGAAAAATTATGAAAGTAACATTGAAATGTTAAGCAAACAAAATGTTTTAAAGTGAAAGCCTCTTTCCTTTTTCATTTCACTACCTAACAAACTGACTATCAGCTGCAAAAAAGCACAAATGTGTGCATGCAAAACCTGGCTTGTCAGCAGGAAATAAAAGTAGGAGTAAAATAAACACATTTGCACGGGTGGGCTGTCAGAAGATTGTGTTTTGCTTTAGTGGTGTAAAGAGAATGACCTCCTTCACTCAGCCCAGAATATTTCATCTCAAAGTGCAGCAAGGATAAACTTGGATTATTATATCTGACAACAGTGAGATTAAAATAGCACAGGAGAGAACACAAACAAACAAATCTGCCGTTCTTGGGAAATTGTTTTATAGTTTGATTGAAAATTATGTTTTAGAACTGATGATACTTTTTTCTAAACAATTATTTTCTTTTTTTTCCAAGTCTTATCTACAAGTTTATAAATCTAGAAAAGATTCCCAATGACATGTCCACACCAAGCACAATATCTTGTTGTTTATTTTTTGTCTAAGCTGCTTTCTAAGTTTTATCATCTTCCACTATAAATCTTTAAGATAGCATGAATTCTGATTGAAAACAAAATCATTCTGACAGCGATTTCAGTGACACTTTAAATATCACTCCTAAAATGGCTTCATAAATAAACCGCTATTCTTACATAACCAAATGGTATTCTAAATTGTCTTTATCATTACAGTTGTTGTCCTTGTCTGTAAATTAGCCTTAAATCTATTTTAAGTTTTTTTAAAGTACAAAATTTGAAAGGAAACGACTGTTCTTTGCAATTTTCTGATAAATCTGATAAAATTGTGATATATTCTTTTTTCCCCAAACTTTATGATTTTAAATGTCTGACAAAATGACTTGATATCTTGCAAATACAATTTAAAAAATTACAGTTAAGCTATTTCTTATTTAAAACGTATTAGTAATTAAAATGAATGCATTTATTTATTTTTTTAATTATTAGATTTAAATAGGATTGTATAGTTTAAAAAGAAAAATGTAAATGGCCTTAACTACTGTGTACTTACTGTAACCATTGAATATACTGATTAACATTTGTAGTTATACTAACTTTATTGTTACCAAACTGTAACCACAAACCTTATTTTAACTTTTACATTCCCTCTAAAATCCCTCTATAAATCATTAACCATGACATTACTCATGCACCTAATAATACCCATTTGCAACAATTGTTTTAATTTTGTAGAACCACTTGTGGTTACACAAACATACACTCAAAATTTATTTATTTTTTGCTCGTTCAAAATACTTATTTAAAATAAACTGAAACAACACAATTCTTGAGATTTCATTGGGACAACTTAATTTTTTTATGTTCAATCTACATAAATTTGTTAAAAGTGTTAAGTTAACTTAATCAATTTGTGTTGTGACAACATGAATGAATTGTGTGGAACCCTGCATTTTTTACATTGTACTTTTGTATTTATTTCTGAACATTATTACATATAGGGCATTAAAGGTCAACAAATATACAACGTGACTGAAAAGTATTAGAACAAAGATTGGGAAGGTGGGCCAAAAAATGACTCCAGAGGTCTTTCTGGTGTTAATTAATTACTGTCACTTTTAGGTTTCTCAGTATAGCTTTTTCATGAATTATTTTCCTATTTGTGTACTGCTGCCATCTCATCTTCATTTCAGTTTTGACTGTTAAACCTGACATGACATATATTCATTATGTTTCAAGAGTTCGCACTTAGATATTGTTTGACAAATGTTAGCTGGTTTGGCATGCTGTCCCGGGAGAAAACCCTGAGCTCGGAGATAGTTGAGCCCAGGGCTCCCGCCTGGTCTATGGAGCATATAAGGGGAGTAACGAGATCAGGTGGTTCTCGAGAGCTCCCCGTGGTAAAGGAAGAAAAGGGGGGAAGAAGGGGTGGATGGGGGGTTTCTTCGAAGATGAAGATAAGGGAGTGATTTTTCCTAGGCTACTTATAGTGAGTTTGAATTGGTCTGATTGGCTAGCTAATGATTGTAGATGAGAGATCAGCTGCGGTCAATCATATCACGTGTTCCTCTCGAAATTTGTTTGTGAAACTTCACTTAACCATTGATTTCAGAGAATATTGATCGATGTGCTAAATGTGTGGTTAGTGCCCTTAAAGTGAAAACATTTTGGCCTCTCACAAGGCATTTAGGTAAACACCTGCCTTTATTTTTCTGGTACTTTTCTCCAGTATGTTTTATTGAAGCAGAGGTAGCCCAATGAATAGTTCAGTTTAGAAAGAATGAGTCGGTGTGGTCATGCAGAACAGCATACTCAGAGACTGATGGGGATTTTAGAGAATTGCCAGAGGGACAGACATGGTCGCACCCCTCATTTTTTAGCCAAGGTGGATATGTGAGCAAAGATTGCCTGTCTGTAATGTTGAATCTTCGTCTTAAGTGCCATTTGACACAAATGAAAGTAGGAAATGTGATAAACGACTCACTCGGTTAAAGCTTAACAATATTACTGAATAACTTACAGCCTAATCTAAATCGTGAGGGCTTACAACGTAACTAAGCAAATTAAAATAATAATAATAATAATAATAATAATAATAATAATAATAATAATAATAATAATAATAATAATAATAATATGGTTTTGTAGTTAAGTCAGTTTTCATGGTTGAATTTCAATTTTGCTGACTCATGGAAGTAAAAAAAAACATGAATTTTAATAGGTGAATCATTCATTTACTCCTGTTACAGATATGAGAATACATTTTAATAGCAGCACATTCATAATATAAACTCATCTTTCTAAATAAGCCAAAAATATTTATTTTTTGAGAATGTTTGTCTTTATTCAAAAATGAACAATACTAGATTTAGCTGTGAATTTAATGCAATGTTCTCAGTAAAGGCACACAAATATATTATTATTATTATATACTGTATAGCAATCCCTCATCAGTACAAATGGATGTTGAGAAAACTAGTCCTGTCTTGTCATGAATGATGTGCTTGGCTCAAGTTCTCTCTGGCCATACACTCATTTCTCCTTTCGTTGTCTATGTCTTTGTGTTAAGTGTGCGGTCTCAATTGTTCCTTTTCCCTTCATTCTCCAACTCTGACATTGGCTCATAAGCTTTGGCCAACTTATAGACAAACTGTGACTCTGATTATATGTCTCCACAATTAAAAATATGTATAATTAAAAATAAGTATAAGTATTTATATAAGTATTAAGTATAGGTAAAATAAGTATTTTACATTTTGTCAGTTTAGTAGCTAATTCGTACGAATTTGTACGAGTTCAGTCTTATGAAAATGTTCGATTTTAAAAAGGAGGTGTGGCACCTAACCCCAACCGTCATTGGGTAATAAGCAAATCGTACGAATTTGTACGAATTAGACCATACGAGTTCATACGAATTAGCCACTATATCTAAAAGTTACAAATTGTCGTGAGATTGCGTTGAATGTACATATACATTATAGTGTGAAGGATTTAGCATATAATTTAACATTTATAGAGAACTGGTTGTTTAAGTGCAAAATGAACATTATTGAATTAATGAACTATCAATCATTGAAATGATCAATCAGTGTCATCATATATGCATAATTAAGGTGTAATAGCTTTTTGTAATTATTAAATGTTTTGTGGAAAAAAGTGAATAAATACAGCAGACCCAAAAAATAGCAAAATGAGAACAAATAGGATTTTCCCACTAATGAAAAATATTTAATATAGTTGGAGGATGAAGAGGAGAGACACTCATTTGACAGGGCAATATGGAATATGTTTGTCAAGGTGAAATATCACTGAATTCTAAGACACCTGTGTATTATGTGCAGAATGTCTTGGACAAATTTTATAATAACAATAATAATAATTTTTTTGTTTAGATTTTTTTAATAAGATACTTCATTGACGAAAAAAATAAAAGCTTAGCTGTTAAGTGTGGCAAGAGTACAATATATGCTATAGGTATAGTTAGGGCTTGACATTAACTTTTCTGATTACCAGCCACTATGGCTAGCAGTTTTCCAACATTACTAGCCACTCGCTATTTTCACTAGCTGCAATATTGTTGTTGAAAAAAAATAAATGTATGCATAAATTTGACTTTGGCATGTTAAAATTAGTTGATTTAGATTTTGTGTTATGTCAACATGACTGCTTATTCCTTAACTTGTTTGTGTGTGTGACCTTGCTTAATGTTAATAAAGGTTAGTTCAAATACAACTAAACATAACAAAAACATGTTCAGACTGGGCAAATTTGGTTAATTTAAAATGAACTTGTGATTGCTCTGCGAGTGTGGTTGATTTGAATTAGCCTAAACACTAGCAATCAAACCTGATGTGCAACCAGCTAAGCAGACAGAGACCTCTAAAAAGTTGGTTTCAGCCCACATTTAGACAATCTCTGGTGCAGTTCAACTGATATATGAAGATAACACTGACCAAAGACATCTACATGAAGCAAAAATAGGACCTTATGTCAGGATGTAAGGTTTTGTTTTGTTGTTGTAGTTGCGGTGTTGCCCGTCACAATTAAATACAACTATTGAAAATGTGTCTCCCTGCAGAGAATCTTTGTTTTTGTGTGATGAATGAATTCTTGTTACTGTTTACACTCTTTTACACATTTTTAAGTTCTTCAAGTGTTCTCAGCTGATAAGAAATATCATATGTACACACATACTCAAGCACATTTACTGTAGCTCAGCACACATTCTTCACTCACTTACTCACTCACGGGCATATGCTTTTTTATGTGGCGAATGCCTTTCCAGTCACAATATTCTTCACATCGACTTTTTTTTTTTTATTTAAGGTTATTTGAGTCTTAAAAATAACAGTAGCTATGCTTCCATACAAAGATGTGAATTAGACTTATGTTCAAATCTGGAATATTGCAAAAACATTTGCGAATAAAGCACCGTTTTCATCTAATGAGTCAAAGACGAGAAAATCATAATTTCCTGATAAACTGGAGCCAAATATCAAAAAGAAAAATGGAATTTGCTGTGGTAGTAGAAGACACTGTTGGAATAATTTTTATATAATAAATTGCCTGCGCCTCAGAAGACAGACAAAACTAAATGAACATGCTGTGGCTTTCAGAGGTGCAAAACTGCTCTTTGAGGGCATAGCTGCTTTGATGACATTTGGCTAAGCATTTTAGAATGACCAAAACATTTCAGCCAGAATTTATACGGTAAATGTTTTCCTATGTATAGTACAATAAATGATGTGCATTTTTAAACTGTATGTGTATCTCGGCATTTCCATTAATTATTAATTAATGAATATTTTAAAATGTGCATTAAAGAGTCCAGACAAATCAAAGAGAACAGTGAATATTGTGTGCATATATTGGAATACTCATGCAGCAGTGGTATCTCTGGAATCGTACTTAAAGACCAATAAAGAGTAATGAGCATAAATTGTCCTACAGCTTACAGCCCTACTCTTTCTGTGCAACGTTGCAAAAAAGGCTGTCTCAGCAGCCCTGAGCAGTATAAGCTTTGACCAGATGTTGACCCATAAGTAGAAAATTCAACCTAAGTACAAAATTCATTTGGGATGACACTTTAGCCAAACTACAGACTCTTTTTAATCTTGCATGAGTGCTGTACCTGCTGGAGAATGACGAGACTGTATTGCATAAACTCTTGTGTAATGCCTCAAGAGGTTGAATCCTGCATGTCTTCTTGTGATCCCTTTTTAAGGGCAAAGAGCTCATTTACTACATCTGAAGGTTTGTGCTTACTCTAAAACACACCTCATGTTCTTCTCTCTTAAGTGTCTATTAAATATACCCAGACTCTCAAAAATGCTGAGTAATGGGCTCTTTAGGTTTGAACCCAAGGCCAATTTAAACCCTGTAAACCTACTGTTAGACATTTTTTTTCCGCAGTGTTTGTACTTTAACCTAGTGGCCTAAGCCTAACATAAAAGTCAGCGTTCAAGATATTATAATATTTGTAATCTTTGTGTAATAATATCAATAATAATAATAGCAATGTCCCATTTAAAATATATTATTTGCAACATCATATGTTCTTTTGCAGAAATAATTTCTGTAAGCTTAATGTGAGTATTTCTTGCCGAACTGTGTGGAACATCTTGATAATATTGTGCCAAAAAAAATTATGTCCATTAAGATGAATGTCCATTAAGATGTTTTGCAGGAAGGAGTCACGTCAGCAGTTCACCATTTGAGTGTGGGTGGTTCTGAATGAAAACACAGACAGAGCGAGAGAGAGAGAGAGAGAGAGAGAGAGAGAGAGAGAGAGAGAGAGAGACACACACACATTAAAGGAGAAAAACAAGAGAGTGTGTAAAAGCACCAGCAATTATTAGATTTCACTTGAATCTTTGTGTTTTGCACTCTGTCCTTCTCAAATTTAAATTAAAATGAACTAAAAACCACTCACACTCCACTGGTGGAGTTATTTAAGCCATCACCACTTCGACCCACATACTATTAGGGGCCTCTTCCAAGGGCTTGGTTTTAAAAGGACCATTTCAAGACAATTCCACCAAAGACAAATCAGCTGAGGCTGTTAAGGGAGATCTCTCAGTTCACACAAAAAAGGGATTTGCACCTGTTGCATTTGTCTCCATGGATACATTTAATGCACCCTCAACTGGCGCTGAATGTGTGCAGACTGAGAAACGTTAATGCTTGAAATTATTCACATCTGCACCTAATCATTTGCCTCTGTAATTCCATAGAAACACTGCCCTGAGGAAATGCGACTGAACTGCATGAAAGCAGAACATAACTATGAAACTTCAGTGATCTGTGGTAATTCAATATGGCTTCACCTGTCAGATTACAGTGAGTGAGATTATTCTTTCATCTAAAACCTTCAAGACTAATGTATACATTTTAGCTTTTATTATAAATGAAGTTAACTTGTTAGCTGAAGTTTAGAAGCAAGATGTCATTTTATCCCTACTTTCTAAATTTATTTAAGGCAGATCATCCCTCTAACACTGTTCATCTTGTTTTCTCGAACCAATGCTCCTTCCCTCTATTTCATTTATTTTCCATTGACATTGCTTATATCCCTCTTTTACCTCCTAAGTTGAATTGGGGGGTTCTAATCACTATACTAAATATTACAGAGACAGTACCCCCACCATCGTACACTCTCAGAAATATTCACATTTTATTCAGGGGAAGATGGAATGAAGGAGAATGTGTGTTAGTGAAGAATGGAAGTGATGGTATGTTGATTTGGGCGCCCTACAATCTCAGAAATAAAGGTACAGGAGCTGTCACTGGGGCAGTACCTTTT
>CAIGQZ010007154.1:2734295-2744498 GCA_903798205.1 Danio tinwini
ATATAAAAGAAAATGAATGATATATGTTGGTCATAAAATCTTTCACTTATTCACTTATCTTGTGAGATCCAAAAAGAGATAGAAGTATATCATAGGGATGATATCAGCACAAGATTTTTTTTAGGTTCTATTACTTCTTGTTAGGTTCTATTGTTAGGTTATATTGCTTGTTATGTACCTTGTTTATTCTGCAGGTTCACATGCTATTCTTACATTGTGATTATGAGCTTATTACAGTCAAGTAATTTGTAGTGGATCAAATTAAGTAGATATGCATTTTTGTGCATTTTCCATAAATGCATTTGCCACACCAGATAATCAAATTCTAATAATTGTTTGTGCATATAAATATGCACTGCTTTAATGAAAATCTAAGGTATTATGAGTTTGAAGAGGGTATCTGTTACTAATGATGTGGTATCTCTTCCCACCCTATCACCCGAAGGAGCACTTGTTCCTATTTCTTCTCCAGTGAAAGTACCCTTTTCGATTAGGTCCCACCAGGAAACTCATGTTCCAACACGGGCTCATTGGAAATATGCCTCAGCCTATATTATTATGACACTGCAAATCTGTACTTCAACATATCGTTGACTGCAGTTAGTTTAAAACTAACTCAATGGGCAGCATGGCTCCAACAACTTTTGTTCCTTTTCACACTAATGATAGCTCCAGGGACATATTATCAATGAACAAAGAATTAATTTTGTGTAGTTCTATGCATAACACCAATTAAATACCACAAATTGCATTAACAATGTACATCATTTGAATAAATTAAATTCAATGAATATATTTGCCTCAACTCTCTATCTCCATATGAAGATTTTTTTTCTGGTGTGGTCTAGTATAATCAGGTTTCTGGTGTTTGATTAGTAGCTCACTTTTTATGATGTTGTACTTCTGATGCAGCATGCTTGGGTTTGAATCTGGTGAAGTACAGTTCCACAACAGAGATAAAAGCAATGTAAAATTGAGGTAAGCTATGAGGTCACAATGCACTTTTCTCTTAATTTTGCTTTTAAAAGTACTATTGGTTGGGTTTAGGAGAGGGTTCAGGTCATTGATTTGCTTGGTGATTTGTACGGCAAACCCTGTTTTCTTGTGGATGTGTTCAAGAAGGATGTGTATCGGAAACATAATAGAGTGTACCCTAACTAGTGTATTTCAGATTTTCAAAAATGTAGTCAGGTGAAACGTGTTGTCATCTGAAACGTTCAATGAAACTTATCTGGTGCATTACGATGTAATGTCTTGGCTGTGTATTTAAAAATGTTGGTTTCTTTGTTTTCATTCTTCTGCTTGCGTATGCACGAGTGACACTTCGCTGTAAACCAATAGCGTTCAGCTGCACGTTTAGCTCCGCCTTTTGGTACCCTTTTGTTGTGCTAGGTACCCTTTGCAAAGGGTGCCCAAAAAGTGGAAAGGTACGGTTCGCTTTTAGGTACCTCTTGACAGTGGAAACGGCCATAAAAATGTACTGTACCGTATCACTCAGTGGAAACGGGCCATTAAGGAGCATCTGTACCCATCAGGCCCGAACTGAAAAGAAAATTGACTCTCCCTTAAAATGTCATAACCTGATAAGAGATGCCCTCTTAACTTTTTTTAACTAAAAGAACCACTTATACCTTCCAGAGATGCAAAAGAAGAACTGCTTCCTGCCAGGTCCTTTGAGGGAGAACCACTTATTCTAGGCAGGTCACCTGAGGGAGGCCTGTGCCCATCACATCCCAAAAAGACCTAACTCTAAATGACCTCTTCTGTCCAGGATTCCTAAGAGGATAAATGCCTTCACCCCTTGAGGAAATACTTTCATTACATCTACAGGGAAAATACCTTTCCCTACCAGGTTCCCTGTTACCTATGCCCACTGTATGCCCAAAAAAAGCACCTCTTCCAGCGGAATATCTGTTCCCACCCCATCACCTGATGATGCCTGTTGATGCTGCTGCCTCATAGGAAGCGTCTGTTCCCCCTAGGTGCCCTGAGGCAACATCTGTTCCCAACAGGTCCCATGAGGAACCCTCTAATACCACTGCATCATCTGATGAAGCACCTGTGCCTGCCATGTCACCCAAGGAAGCACCTATTCTGCCTAGGTCCTCTGAGGGAGCATCTGTTGCTACAGCTTCTACAGAGGAAGCACCTGCATCTGCCTAATCCAGTGAGGAAGCATCTCTTCTGACTCAGCCAGCACAGTTTTTCCACAGTGAGCTTTGATGACAACACAGCTGTTTTACGATTAGCCAGTTTTATCACGACAACATTGGTGTGCTTCAGGGTTTATTGACAACTTTAGTCCCATTAATTTTCATAAACAGACTTTCACAACTAAACAACTAACTTTTCATGTCATATACAAATCCAGTATAAATCCAGTGTTTACTAAGATATTACAACTATTTTTACTGCATCACATTTTTGTTAATTAATTTCTTTATTAATTGTTTGCATTGGTTTATTTTGGAATTTTTTTCATACAGACATTTACTGTATTTAGTTGCATATTAGGATAAGCATTGATCAGGCCAGGCGATCTGCCATAACTGCAGCAAAAAGTTCTCGGTTTATGTTTAGCTCCGTCCTTGACTTCACTCCACAAATATCATTCAAACCTGTTCTTTATTCAATTCACCTATACTTGATATATTTGGACTGTGAAGGAAGCCTGAGCACCAGTGCTGAGCCACCATGCTGTTTTGTTTTAAATGTAATGTTTTTTCCATTGTGGAAATAAAAATCAATTAAATATTTTATTTATTTATTTAAATACAATTAAATAAGTCATTTTACAATAAATGTTTCTTACAATGTCTTTTTTTTAAATGTCAGTCTTAGACATGTTCAGCTGATGGTATATATACACTTTCTATTGTTTAAATTTAAAACTATCTGATTCATTTACTGGGATTTCAAACCACTATAGGATTTGTGTCTCATTGGGCACTTTATTAGCATGCAGTTCCATCCGTTTTTACCTCAGCAGGAGTGAGTCACTGTTTCCATCTCTCTCACTGCTGATTTCACAGCATCAAAAAAATCTACAAAACTTTTGGGAGGTTATTACAGGCTAAAATTGATACCTGTTCCGCTACACGAGTGGGGAAAAATCAACATGATTGTTTTCTCAAATCAAATTACCATTTATGCTGCAGTCACATTTTTGACGGTGATTATACAGTAATGAATCAGGAATGTTGAGCTGATTTGTTCTCCTCTGTTCTCATTTTCTTCATCTGCATCCCAGCATGCACTCTTGCCAGTCAAAGACAGGTGGATGTGCTTGAGGCTTAAGCTATTCTCCAAAGAGACCAGTTTAACTGTGATTATTCTTCTTTTTATCATGACGCTAACAAGTTACTCAACACAATAAACTGCACTTGAGTGACAAACATTTGTTGAAGATCAATTTACTGCAATATATTCATTAAGTGGGATATAATTTCTGTATAATTCTCGTTTCCTTGTACTTGTACATGTGTGATGACAATAAAGTTGAATCTAATCTAATCTAATCTAATAATAATTTCTAAAAAACTAAATTTTGTATTTTAAATGTGTTGATTTCTTTTGTTTAACCCATATTAACAAACTGGCCAACAACAAAGACAGAGTAGTAAGAAATACTGGGTTAACCTATTATACTTTTTTATATCTTGTGACAGTTTTTTAAAGGTGTTGTGAAAATTGTAAAAAAAAAATTTAAAAAAAAAGTAGCATAATTATGTTTGTGGCTGCCCTTTCATAGTTAACACCTTACATAAGAACAAATTAATAATAAAAAAAAATTCCAATCACATTTCTGCATTTGTTTTGTTTTTTGTTTTTGATGTTGTTGTTTTTTTTTTTAAGAAACGTATACTATGTTGTAGTTATTATTGTATTAGTTCAAACATGCTAATTTTGCTATATGGCTCAAAAGCATAAAAAATATTCAAAATAAAATAAATATCTTAGTCAATAAATACAATTTAGCAAAAAAAAAAAAAAAAAAAAAATTGCCACAGTGTTTTTATTTTATTTCGTTATTATTTTGTTATTCGTTATGTTTTTACACATTGAAACATGGCATTTTACAATCATACAAATTTTTAACAAGCACAACATTGCTGCATTTACTAAATAAACTAATTAAAAGGATATGTTTCTAAAAAAATAAAGTAAAAAATCCTCTTCCTGTTAAGGTTAGTGGTATTCTATTTAAAAGTGACTTTTATGATCATACTGAATACAATGTACTACAAACATGTATTCAGTTATTCAATATGGAATGACCAGATAGGAACTGCATTGTCCACAAACAATTATTCATCCACTTCTTCCTCAATTCTGCCTTTTAAAATAATTTTATTATTATAATTATTTATTTATTTTTGTTATTATGTTTGGAAAATATGAACAGTTGTTATATGCTCAAGATTTGGCAATAATTTTTATGGACAGACTAAAAAACATCATGAAAAACTGTAATATGACAATCACAAAAACATTTATAATAATTAGTTATGAAATTAAGGTGTTAACATCACAAATGAAATATAATTCT
Source organism: Danio tinwini (assembly GCA_903798205.1). Classification (NCBI taxonomy): domain Eukaryota; kingdom Metazoa; phylum Chordata; class Actinopteri; order Cypriniformes; family Danionidae; genus Danio; species Danio tinwini. The sequence goes on from CAIGQZ010007154.1 coordinate 2,738,845, forward strand.
CTATGCCAATTTAGTACCACATCAGACTGTTGAAATGTTGTATGTTCACAATCCTAAATGAGAAAAAGAGAGAGAGGAGAAATTAGTTAATTAACTATATATTTCCAACAACTAGTTTATGTAAAAAGGTTTACCCTTTTACTTTCATTTTACCCTGTTAAATAGTCCTTGTGTAAGCTGTAGTAAAAATCCATATACCAGAAGCTTTCTGTGCACACAAATAACATGCAGAGTCAATCTGAATAACTTACACACCAGCTATAATGTGTGCATGATCTCAATAACATCATGAGAGGTAATGATAAGCGACTCTTTGAAATGAATGAGCACTTCTTCCATTATTGTTCCATTACAGGAAATTATACATACTTTAAGTGGATTGCACCTTTATCAAACTAAGTGTGGCTGGATGGGGCAAAGATGAATGAGAATGTAAAATAATTTAGTAAATGACTCTTAAAATGAGCCATTGCATTGACAATGAGAGATGTACAAAGGTTTTCATGGTTAAGATTGCCTTCATAAGGCCAAGGCTGTCTAGTGTCAGTATTTATTTATTTATTTTAAATGAGACGGGTACTAGCACTGTGAATATATAAATATACAAATACATTTCAAAATTATTTTGATCCTAAAATTATTGTGTGAATATGTAATGAAAAAATGCATTTCCAAAATAAACTTAACTAGTCTTTTATTTCAGTTAATGTTATTTTATCTGCCAATACAGTTTTGATGTAAACTAAGAGCACATAAAATACAACTAAGCACACTTTTATTCACAATGGCAGTTTTGGGGACTATTTATATTACAAACATTCTTTTTTATTTAAACAAGATAAAAATACCTATAGATGTTAATGTTTAATGCTCTTTTTAAATGACATATACTGTAAATAGTAACATGTAGACATGTCATCACAATTTACAATAAGGATGTTAGTCAATGGTTTACTAACATGAACTTAGAATGAACACAACTCGTACAGCATTTATTAATCATGGAGTTGAACATTTACTAATGCATCATTAAAGTTGTGCTTGTTAACATTAATAGGTAACACACTGTGATTTAAGAAACTAACAGTGAACAAATGTATTTTGATTCATTAAATACATCAATAAGTGTATTGCTCATTGTTTGTTTATGTTAGTTAATCATTAATTAACCAATGGATCCTTATTGTAAAGTGTTACCTATTTGTCTATTTAAATATTTAGAAGTTATTGTTTAGTATATAGAGGATAGCTAATGTAATTTACATAAAACCGGACACAATGTATTGTTGTGCAGGTAGATTATCAGCTAATTCAATAAATAATTATGCAGATTGCTATTTATGTGTATCTAGCGTTTGTTTAAACTAGATTTTGGGTGAGTGGTGAATAAGATTAAGGTTATTGCATTGATATAATGTGCTAAACTATATTTTTAATAAATGTGTTCCATAATTTGTTACGAAAGTGGTGAAAAACTACAAAATAAAATGACCTTTTTCTTTGCTCAGCATGTCCACTGTCACATTCAAATGATTTTCTTTTGCTTCTGCATCACAAATGTTGTGAGAATTGATCTCCATACATACATAACACATGTAAAACATTCAGAAATGAAATGGATTGCACAATGTCATTCAGCTGTGGCGTTCTTCTGATGTTTTACATGCATGTCTGATTTTATGCTATTGCTATGTTAAAAATGACAGGTTGCTGTTTTATAAATCACACCAGTTGGATGCTTCCAGAAGGATTTTGTGATTACAACGGTCAAACATGAAACATGAAGCGTGTTTGTTGTTTGTTTTGAATACTAAAAAAAGAGAAACATCTTAACTTTTCTGGGATGTTGGGCCTTTATAATACTAATTTAAAACTCCTATGTGTTGTGGGAACTCTCAGTAAATTAATCTAGTAAACCTCATTAAAGTATCAATGTACAAATGAGCTCAAATGTGTCAAATGACCTAGTAGCAGCGCAAATTATGTCTGAAAATGTTACCTTTATAAGTAATTTTAAACAGAATCTCAAAAGAACTTTGAACATTAACACATTTCAGTGTTTTTTAAAATCATATTTAAATACAACGCATCTTTGTAAAATAATTAATCTTTAATTTGCAATTCATCTTTTTTTCTATAGCACTTTTACATTGTAGATTGTGTCAAAGCAGCTTAACATAGTAAATTGAAACTGTGTCAGTCCAGTTTTCAGAGTTCAGTTTTGAGTTCAGTGTGGTATTTTCACTACTGAAAGCACTGAAGAGCAAATCCACCGATGTGCAATAAATAAATAAATAGAAATATCAAACCTACCCGTGTGAAAAAAAATTGTATTACATGTGCACTTGTAGTTTACTTCTAACTGAAATTAATGGCTGGTTAACAGTATAAAAATGTATTTGAGATGTATAAAATACATCCATTGATCTTTTGTCAAGCTTTAAAGAAGTTTTCATTTTCAAGTGTTGACTTATATAACATACCATAGCACACTGTAAAAAATGTCCATGATTTTAACAGTAAAAGTCTGTACAATCTACAGTGAAAACTTGTTAAATGATAAACAGCTAATTTATGTACAACATACAGAAAAAAGCTGTTGGAATCATTTACAGTTTTAACCCAAAGAATGACCAGTCTGTCAGATGAAGAAAAGCTGGAGACAGAGGTTCAAATAAATAAATAAAGTTTACTGAAGATAGTTTGCAGTTTCATCAGCAGAAGCCAGCTTCAACACTCACAATGAGTTCCTAGGCCGCTCTGCTTACAATCACAAATCAATAACAATTATACTCTCACATAACGTCATTATCTGCGTCATACATATAGGTGTTCTAACCTGATTGGTTAAAACACAGATAGACTTAGAAAATGTCCACGTGGGTGCATGGTTACAATTCTGAACAATATCTTAAGCAGAAACGTCAGACATACACTAGACTGTTTAGAGCTGACTCCAGACCTGTGAAAAGGATCCACAATCAAATAGAGCACACACACACTTAAAGTACAATCTGTTTCTTACCCAAGGCTGAGTGTACTCTTAGCCGTCTTTATCAAAACTGGTTAAAACCAGGTATAATCTACATTCAGACAGTTAAATTCTCACTACACAAGGTCTTGAATAAAAAGTGAAATCACTTTAAAAGAATTAACTGTAAAAATAGCAAAATCATTTAAGACATTTTAGATAGTATTAACTCATAGAAATAACAATAGAAACAATAGAAGTTGTTTCCAGTGCTCAGTCCTTAATTTCCACTCAAGGTCTCTGTGACCTCTGACCTAGTTTGGTGCCTCCTGAAAATATTTTCAAAAAGAAAGGCAATGCACTGAACATTCTTACATGAAGCTGTGTATTTAACTTATTCATTAGTTGACATAATTTCAAAGTTAAATACTCATTTAAATAATCAAATAATCATATTTAATAAAAATAATGAGAAACAGGATGATGAGAAAAAGGATAAAAGTTGATCCATGCTTAGACGATATAAATCCGATTTATAAATCCGAATTAGACGTATAAATTTGAATCCTTCATAGCTGTAACAGATCTAACCTTCATTTTCGAGAAACTAATCAGAGTGTCTGAAACCAGACAGCCTCATTCACTAGTCCCTAAATTAGTCAATTAGTTTAGTTCACTAGACAGAGTGAATGACCACAAATGAGTGGATTCACAAACTGATGAACACCTGCTGTTAACAAGCAAGAGTAAATACTGAGCCTATATTACATTATTCATTCATTCACTTTCTTTTCGACTTATTCTTTTTATTAATCAGGGGTCGCCACAGAGGAATGAACCGCCATCTTATTCAGCCTATATTTTACGCAGTGGATGTCCTTCCAGCTGCAACCCATCACTGGGAAACATCCATACACTACGGATATTTTAGCTTACCCAATTCACCTATACCCCATGTTTTTTGGACTTGTAGGGGAAACCGGAGCATCCGGAGGAAACCCACGCAAACACAGGGAGAACATGCAAACTCCACACAGAAACTGACCTAACCAATGCTCGAACCAGTAACCTTATTGCTGTGAGGCGATTGTGCTGCCCGCTGTGCCACTGTGCTGCCCCATAATATAATATAATATAATATAATATAATATAATATAATATAATATAATATAATATAATATAATATAATATAATATAGGGTGACGCTGTGGTGCAGTAGGTAGTGCTGTCGCCTCACAGCAAGAAGGTCGCTGGTTGGAGCATCGGCCACAAGTCCAAAGACATGCAGTACAGGTGAATTGGGTAAGCTAAAATTGTGTGTGAATGAGTGTGTGAGGATGTTTCCCAGTTATGGGTTGCAGCTGGAAGTGAATTATAGCTATAGGTAAATTAAGTACGCTAAATTGACTGTAGTGTATGTAAGTGTGTGCAAGAGTGTGTGGGTGTTTCCCAGTGTTGGGTTGCAGCTGGAAGGACATCCGCTGCGTAAAACATGTGCTGGATAAATTAGCGGTCCATTCCACTATGGCGACCCCTGATTATTAAAGTGACTAAGCCAAAAAAAAAAATTAATGAATGAATAATTTAATATAGGCTCAGTAGTCAGCATTGTCGCCTCACAGTAAGAAGGTTGCTGGTTCGAGCCCCGGCTGTGTCAGTTGGCATTTCTGTGTGGAGTTTGCATCCCATTTTCCGGTTTCGCCCACAGTCCAAAGACATGCGGTAAAGGTGAATCGAATAAACTAAATTGGCCGTAGTGTAATTGTGTGTGTGGATGAGTGTGTATGGATGTTTCTCAGTACTGGGTTGCAGCTGGAAGGGCTGTGTAAAACATATGCTGGATAACTTGGAGATTCATTCCGCTGTGGCAACCCCTGATGAATAAAGGTACTAAGGTGAAGGAAAATTAATGAATGAATAATATAATATAAAACTATAAACATATTACAGTTTTTCTCAGTTGCTTTGGTGCATTTCTCACAACACTATTTACATTTGCACAACAGTTAATGCATTTCTCAAAACAATTAGTCATTTGTGCACATCATAGTAGCAGTTTCTCATTCCTTCCAACAAATTGCGAATGCTTTTGGACATGCATCAATTGCTTTCATACAACTCTCTGCTGTTTGTAACATTATCATTTGCTTATGTCATGTCAATCAAAATTTACTAAACTTGTTAAGGCGGAATTGTCATTCCATATAAAACTAATAGTCCTCATTTCATTACTTGAGTCATTACATACCAAAATGTTATACTAGTTGTCAAAATCCGTCAAGCAAATTTTACATTTTAAATTTAAATTTTACATTAAAATTTTACAAATTGTAAATTTTACCAAAAACTTCATTACTAACTTTCACTTTCTAATTTAGAATTAAATTAAAGAGATTTAGGATTTATTCACCCTTCACTTTCCTCTGTTGAACACAAAAGAACATCCTGAAAAATACTTAAAGCTGACTTCCATAGTCCCTTTTTTCATACCAAGAAAGTTGATGGGTCTGAGCAACATCCAAAATATCTACACAGTAAAATAAGTAGTGTCAATTTAACACTTAAAGTGTTGATTTTAACACTACTGTAGGTCATATATGGTCCCAATCTATCAAGTGTTAAAAGTACACTGTGTGTAGTGTTAAATTTGCAGTGTAATATTGGCACTTTAAAGTGCTGAATA
>CAIGQZ010007154.1:2750540-2765349 GCA_903798205.1 Danio tinwini
TTGTTTGTTTGTTTGTTTGTTTGTTTGTTTGTTTGTTTGTTTGTTTGTTTGTTTGTTTGTATCATGTTTTTCAATAATCAAACATCATAATTTTTTCACCATGTTGAAGTTTTATAGCAAAATTCGACATATGCTGTCAATGTCTGATGTGGAAAAGATTTGATTCATGCTTTCATGACCTCTCAGTTAGACTATTGCAACGTTACTCCGCGGTTGCCCTGTAGGCCTAACTAGCAAACTTCAGTTGGTTCAGAATGCCGCTGCTAGAGTACTTTCTAAAACAAAGAAATATGATCATATTACTCCAGTTCTTTCATCATGGCATTGGCTCTCTATTAAATATCGTATAAATTTAGAATTTTTATTGACTACCTACAAAGCCCTGAACGGCTTAGCTTCCTAGTATTTGAGGGAGCTCCTAGTGTATTTCAACCCCTCACATCCACAATGCTCAATTAATTCAGGACAATTGATTATTCCCAGAATATCAAAATCAACTGTAGGTGGTAGATCTTTTTCATATCTAGCACCTTAACTCTGGAACAACTTCCTAGCACAGTTCTTGAGGCAGACACACTCTGTCAGTTTAAATCTAGATTAAAGACACATCTCTTTGCATTAGCATACACATAATACACAAATGCTTTTGAAATGTACGCTTATGTTAGTCTGTTTTTGCTATCTGTTATCCCGAAGTCTCCATAATCCTATACCAGGCGGTATCCTGAGCAGATGCTGTGGTGGTCATGGAGGAGTAGAGAGCATGAGACTGATTCCTGAAAAACCCCAGTGACAAACAAGTCTCTCCATTGATCCCGAAGGGTCAGACTGTACATCTGCCGATGACCTACTCACACACCTGCAGCTTCTCCACGATGAATGTCCAGCGTTCTCCAGCCTTCAGCACCTAGACTGCAGCTCTGCACAGGAAGTTTGGCCAGAAGAGAAATGGTCGTGCCCAACGGAGCCTGGTTTCTCTCAAGGTTTTTTCCTTTACTTTCATCAATTGGAGAAGTTTTGTTCCTTTCAACATTCGCCACTGGCTTGCTTGGTTTGAGCTGCGCATCGATGGATTGAGTTTTTGGACATTCAGAAGTGAAATTTAAGCCACACTGAACTGAGCTAAATTGATCTTTAATTCTGAAAACTGGACTGACAGTTTCAATTGCAATTTACTAGAACTTCCATTTTAAGGTGCTTTGACACAATCTACATTTTAAAAGTGCTATAGAAATAAAGATTTAGAAATAAAGATTATTATTATTTTTATTTGTATTATTATTGCAGCTTTGATAATTCTCACTGCTAGTGTGGATGGCACTGAATTTTTTAGATACATATTTCAACAGTATGTATTTTTATCATGGGAAAAGTCAATCCTAGGAATATGCAAATTTGCATGTTAACACGTCAAAATCCTGCAGTTAGGTTGAATACCAATTTCAAATCTGATGTCAGAAAATAATTGTTCAGACATTTGAACTTACTGTTATAATGAAAAATCTTAAAAGAGAATTATACATAATTTTATTGAAATGAACATATATATTTTGAAAATCACCCATTTTAAGAGTCAACAGTGTGATGTATAAAGGCCAATTCACACAGCACAGACGAACGTCAACAAACAAATCTTTAGGAGTTTGTTGGATTAGTGTGTCACTCCTTTCCTTGTTTGTTGCTGTTGGCCAGAGCTTGTTTTCACCCAACTGAATGTGTTTAATTAGCTTTAATTGGATCATGGAACATCTGAGCAGTGTGAAAAAAAAAAAAAACTCCAACGTAATCTGAACAGATATTCTTCACATAAAATGTATTTTAAGCCATGAGAAGTATTAATTTTCTTTTCGGCTTAGTCCCTTTATTAATCAGGGGTCACCACAGCGGAATGAACTGCAAACTTATCCAGCACGTGTTTTACACAGCAGATGCCCTTCCAGCCACAACCCAGCACTGGGAAACACCCATACACTCTTACATTCACACCCACGGCTAACTTAGCTTATTCAATTCACCTATGCCGCATGTCATTGGACTGTGAGGGAAACCAGTGCACCCGAAGGAAACCCATGCGAACACAGGGAGAACATGCAAACTCCACACAGAAATGCCAACTGATCCAGCCGGGGCTTGTACCAGTGACCTTCTTGCTGTGAGGCGACATCGCTACCCACTGCGGCATTGTGTCGTCCGCCATGCATGAGAAGTATTCATTACCTAATTAATTATTGTGCATGGCAATTGTTGGGGCAGTGTGAATATGATACAGTACAACAGCCAACATGTTTATTGCTGTTTGTTAACATTTGAGTGTTGGTGAGAATTGACCCTAAAGAAATTAATACAAATAAAGTATTACCTTTGTCTGCTTGAACTGGAAGTTGCTAAGAATTGTATTTCAGCATGTTGATACTCCCAACTGAAAAGAAATATTGAGTAGGTGGGTTGAGCTTTCTTTTTGTGCATCATTTTCTCATAGCATATTAACGGTAAGAGGGAGGTGGTTAAGAATATTGGGGCTGAAGCCATCAAACTGACTGTAAACAGTGAAGGACTGCCAATTCAATAGCGAGAGAAAATTATCTTTTTTTAATAAAAGATTACCAAAACAAATTATTTTTTTTTCATTAGATAAACTTGCACAGATTGTCTTAAAGAATAACTTCAAGTTAGACTTAAAGAATAACAACGTGTGCGAACAAAATAAACAGTAAATTTTGATTTCGCTGCAGACTTTAATTCCAAGAACACAAAGTCACTATAGTGCTTATTGAACACTGAACTAAAAATATCTTTCCATTGGCAGAATCAGGACTGAAATATCATCTAATTTAGTCTGATGAGAGACTGAAAACAAGACAATAATTATAACTGTAGTGATGGATGAGGAAGGAGGACAAAAATGATTGTGATGAAAAATCAATGTGCCTGTTTTGATGAAAAAGCTTTCTGTTCTGATTAGTTACAGTTAGCTGCCTGGCAAATGTTTTTTTTTTTTTTTTTTTTTTTTTTTTTATCAATATTACCGTGATCACAGTAGACAGATTCAAATGTGAAGCGTTTCAAAGATTTGCAGATCAGATACAATGCTCATAGTGGCAAATATTCCTTGATGAAGTCCAGATGTAAAATTATATAGCATTCTGAATCTCTCATTTACATTATCCACACAAAAACGCTTTAACAGATTCTCTGTTTCAAAGTCTCTGTGGACAATAATCTATCTTCTCTTTTAGACTATAACCGCATGCGATATGATTGGTCTTTGCTGCTCGATAACTCCAGGTAACGAGCTGTCTAATAGAGAAGTCACAGTCTGCTTATCTTCCAGCTGCAACACTCTCTTTTAATGAGCTTTACCTAATTTCCTGCTCTTTTTTTATGCGCTCTCCCATTTAGCCACTGCAAGCCCTTTTCACACACTCTATTTCCTGTTCAGCTCCATTTCCAGACAACATTAGAGCTAATTCTAGCATCATTTCGCCATGGAAGAGAGAAGTTTAAATGATAATGGATAATCTGGTCATTTTGTTGGTGATAACTAACCCAAATTAATATAATAATTGTGCGCTAAGCTCAATACATACAGTTGAGTTGCCTTGGATGGATGTGGCACCTGGACTTTCTGACAGTCACAATGAACTCATGCTGGTCGTCAGCTGAAGTGAGCGCTGTTATTCAGCTTTCCCTCATACAGCATGAATAGTCTTTATTCTCCATTGCCTCAAAAAGAAAATGACTCCATGGGGCGAATAGCAAAAAGGCACACGTGTGGCCAAAAGCACTGAGTGCAGACGAATGAGTGATTTCTTAGAATGTCCATGTTTTTGCTGTTTCTTTTGATAGCCAGTCAAAGATTGCAGTTATGTTGAACTATGTTTAAAAATGTTTGCAAAGACAAGCTTTGATGCTGGCTGGAGACAGTCGGACAGAATGTTGGTCGTTCTGAAAGTTTAACTTTTTGATGTTTGAACTAGTATTAAAAGCTCAAAGTTTGATGGTATTAAAGCCAGTCTGTCAGACTTTAATATGAATGCTATGCTTTGTTAGGAAATTGCTAGGGTGCTCTGCGTGGTTGCTATAAAGTTGCTAGGGGGTTCTGCATTTGCAGCTAAAGGCATATTTGCATGACAACCATGTACTAATTAATGAATGAATCTATCTGTCAGTTTTACTAGCAGATAACATAACAATTTTGTCAAAACAATCCTCATCCACATGTATACATAAAAACTCACCCCTCACAACATCTAGGCATAAGTTCATAGCATACGTCTTAACATGCAAAATGGCTGATCACCATCATTTTTTTTCATAATGGATTTTTCTATATATTACCATTTTATTATTTTTTTCCTAAATCTGTCCTGAATTGGTAAATTGCTCCCAGATGATTCTTGATTATTCAGTGAATCAGTGCTTAGCACTGTCTCTTCACAGCAAGAAGGTCACTGTGGTTTCCTTCACATTAAAAACATGCGATATAGGTGAATTGAATCGATTAAGAAATGTGTGCAATGTGAGAGTTTGAGTGGATGGGTGTTTCCCAGCACTAGGGGTTCAGTTAGTGTTCTCTTAGTGTTGGATTGTGGCAAGTATTTCTTTCCGTCGTCACTAAAGAGCCAAATTCTCGTCACCTGGACTCACCTCGTCAGCACCAACCACCGGCACCTGCAGGCAATTAGAGGGAGAGAATAAAAGCGAAAGCCAACGGAAACTTAGGCTAAGTTCACACTGCGAGGTTGAGTGCTCAAATCTGATTTTTTCTCAGATCTGATTTTTTTTGCCTGGCTGTTCACACTGTTGTTATAAATGTGGCTAATATCAGATTTGCAGTGTGAACAGATCATGGTCGTGAACTGACCCGTATGCGCAAAAGTATAGTTACGGACAACACAAAATGTTTAATTATACACCCAATGTGTATACTGTATGAAGCACGTTGTCAGATTATGCTTAATATGATTATTGCCCTTTTCACAGACAACCGTGGTGTATTACATGAACTGTAAAGGGTTGTCCTGCTACTACTAATGTGTATTTCGGCATTTGAAACCTAAAATAAGTCCCTTGTGATTGAAAACACTGATCATTTGTGATTTATGACAACCGCGGCGCGCGTCTGTCTGACCACCGGTGTAGTGAACTTATCAAGGGTTGATGAGCAGCCGCAGACTGAACTGTGAAGGCGGAGTTGGTTTATCTCCATTTGCAGTTATTTTATTTTACTTCGTTATAAACAACAGACACGTGCAGATGGGGGGTTTGGGTGCTTGAGCTCCTGCCCTTTATTCGCTCGGAGATAATGTTCATCCTTAAAATGAAAATGCCCCCTCCTTTGTGCAGGGATCCCCTTTCCGCAACACCCCCAACGCTCTTTAGCATCGAGATCATCCTGTGCCCCGATCGTTAACCAGAGTGGTTAACAAGCACCAGTTTTGCATTCATCAATCTTTTTCAAAATGAACAACCAACTTTCTGTGGTAAAGTAATCGCCCTGTGTGTTATTCTACTATGCTGCAGAGGAGTAGATGATGTTTGCAGTACAGAATGATGACGTATGTCGCTCGAAGATTATGTAAAAGTTACATGAAATCCGACATAACCGTTTACACTGCAGTCGCATTGCAAAACATCAGATCTGTGTCTGATTTAAGACTACATATGAAAGTGGCACAAATCTGAAGTGAAAAGATCAGATTCCATGCGGTTTGGGCTGTTCACACTGTCAAGACCTGAGTCACATATGGGTGAAAAGATCAGACATTTGCCTGCAGTGTGAATGTAGCCTCAGTGAGCTACAAACTCCAGACTTACCCAGACACTAATATCTCTCTCCAAATACAAGCAGCTAGAACTGCATCCGTACTTTCACTGCACCAAGCACACCCCGGAGTACAGCCCATCTCACCATCCAGAAGCCTCCCTGTGCACTACTCACCTTTACACTTTGCACTTACCTTCTGGATAATGTAAATAAATCACTCTCCGGTGCTTTTGCTTGACAATTCGCAGTCTTTGTGTTGTTTATTTCCTTTTCCTGCCACAACTGGTGGAGAATGTGGGCAAGAAAAACGAATTAAACCCAAGCATACTGTGTGAAAACAACAAAGTAACATCTGCCATCTGTGTGTGTTTCAGCAAGCCTGCCGCTCTCCTTACCCCTCCCCTCTGCTTCTTCGCTATGGAGACTAGAGCAGTCACAGCCATGGACAAAGTCTTGCACCATCTTGCGGAGATATCCACGTGACAACAGGCATTAACTGAGCAGCTCGCAGCTAAACAGAAGAAAACGAAGGCAAAGCTGTTACAGCTGGCGGAGAGAGTCCCAATCCCACTTTTTTTTATTTCACTTTAGAAACGCTCCACAATAATGACTATGAGACTCTAAAGCAGGAAATCCTGGTGCAGATAGGGTTATTGCTGTAGAGCTCTGCACAACTGCTTAACTCCTGGACATTTGACAATAGTGCCTATGTTTGACTTAAAGCAGCGCAGTTAACTCTGTTAGCACCTCTGTGATAATCCCAGTACCATCCAGGTCTCTGAGAAAATTGTCATCAAGAGACTACTGCGGGCACTCCCTCAGCAGCTCTGGAGGCCGGTGAGTATGAAGAATCCAGCGAGTATGTTGACCCTAGTGGAGGTGAAACTGGCAGAAGCAACACTGGACCGAGATACAGGGGATAAAGCAGCCATGCAGCTCAAGAGGATGAACCTCCTAGTGACTGACAAAAGGGTACCTTTCAACCAGACAGCAGACCATTGGACCAGCCCATAGCAACAGACCCAACAACTCCTGGTATACGCACCTGGCTGGCTGGATGCATTGTGCATCGTACAGTTCCCCCTGGTGCCCCCGGAGTGAAAAGTGATAGTAAATGGCAGGCCACTACTCACTACACTTGACACCAGGAGTTCAATCACCCTAATGCAGCCTGGCATGGTGCCAGCCAACCCACGAGGTAAAAATACCTGTTACCTGTGTTCACAGAGTTACAAGATATGTTCCTGCCCAACAGGTCACAATAGCAGCCATCCAAGGCACATGGTCACTCGAAGTGGGGTTGTAACCGACCTCCCTTTACCCCTCCTCCTTGGATGAGACTGGCCAGGCTTTGAAGCGCTACTTACCTGGCCATCAATGGCAAAAAAATGGAAACCACCCAGGCATCCCCAGGTTTGACCATCATGGGACAACTAGCACTGATGGTCACCGAGAGCGACAGAGGGTTCATACCATTCATACCGTTCATACCTCCACCAGCTTCATACCATTCAAATTGCTGTTTGGCCGCCAGCCCAGCAGTCTCCTAGATGTAGCCCGACAAGCCTAGGAACAGGACCCAGCCCCACACAGGACTGTTATTAAACACGTACGAGACATGAGGGAGAGAATTAACAGAGTGATGCCCCTAATTGACAGCATCTTTCTGAAGACCAGCACGCCCAAAGAAAGCTCTATGACTGACCCGCACAACCTCGAGAGTTCCATCCCAGCAACAAGGTACTGGTACTGGGCCCCACAATGACATCAAAGTTTCTGGCCACCTGGAAAGGTCCCTAGATGGTCGTCTTACCCAATGCCTTGGGTGGATGAAATCCTGGACCGACTTGGTAGTACCAGATTTATTTCAACATTCGACCTGACTTTTGGCAAGTACCCCTCACGCACAAAGCCAAAGAAAAGACTGCTTTTAGCCCTTCTGGGGGCCACTGGCCCTACTGTGTCCTTCCCTTCTGCCTGCATGAGGCTCCAGCCATGTTCCTGACCCCACCAAGCATGTGCAGCCGCCTACCTGGATGATGTGGTGATCCACTCGAGGTGTTGGGAGGAACACCTTACCCATCTGTAGAGGGTGCTCCTGGAACTCATGGAATGTCATCTTGGGTTTGCAGAGGCGAAGTACCTGGGACACGACATTGGCCTGGGGCTGATCCAGTCACAACAATCCAAGGTTAAAGTCATCCAGTAGACCCCCCGACCCACCACTAAATCCCAGGTACGTGCCTTTTTGCGGTTGGTGAAAATAGGTGTTCCAGAAACTGAAAGAATCCCTAACCTCTTCCGGGGTACTGCATGCCTCTTCATCCTCTAGATCGACACTTCCAACTCCGGACTGGGTGTGGTGTTGTCACAAGACCACAAGGGAGAGGAGCACCCAGTTATGTATGTGAGTCGGACATTGTATCCTTCAGAGACAAGATACACAGCCGTCGAGAAGGAGGCCCTGGCTATAAAGTGGGCAGTCCTAGAGCTAAAGTACTATCTTCTAGGATGATCCTTCACCCTGGTGACGAACCACGCACCCCAGCAGTGGATGGCATCGGCTAAGGACACCAATGCCCATGTCACCAGGTGGTTCCTAGTGCTCCAGGACTTCCACTTCATAGTTGAGCCGGGGCTTCCCACAGGAATGCCAACGGCCTGTCAAGATTATGGTCTGGATGGGCAGCTCTGTCTTTTTAAGCAGCTAAAATGGCATCCTCACTTTCACCACACTGCAATGAGCACACAAAGGAGAATACACCATATCACCATCCAGAATCCTCCCTGAGCACTACTCACCATTTAATTGCACTTACCTTCTGGATAATGTAAATAAATCATCCTCCGGGACTTTTGCTTGACAATCCGCAGCCTTTGTGTTGTGTTTAATTCTTTCTCCCGCCACTACTAGGGAGTGCAGATCGATCGGTAAAGGGCAGAGAGCTCCAGTCCGACTCAGACGCCAGCAAGGTGGACGTGGAGTACTGGTTTGGGCTGGTATCATCAAAGATGAGCTTGTGGGGCCTTTTCAGGTTGAGGATGGAGTCAAGCTCAACTCTCAGTCCTACTGCTAGTTTCTGGAGGACACCTTCTTCAAGCAGTGGTACAGGAAGAAGTCTGCATCCTTTAAGAAAAAAATGATTTTCATGCAGGACAATGCTCCATCACACGCGTCCAAGTACTCCACAGCGTGGCTGGCAAGAAAGGGTCTAAAAGAAGAAAAACTAATGACATGGCCTCCTTGTTCACTTGATCTGAACCCCATAGAGAACCTGTGGTCCATCATCAAATGTGAGATTTACAAGGAGGGAAAACCGTACACCTCTCTGAACAGTGTCTGGGAGGCTGTGGTTGCTGCTGCACGCAATGTTGATGGTGAACAGATCAAAACACTGACAGAATCCATGGATGTCAGGCTTTTAAATGTCCTTGCAAAGAAAGGTGGCTATATTGGTCTCTGATTTGTTTTTGTTTTGTTTTTGAATGTCAGAAATGTATATTTGTGAATGTTGAGATGTTATATTGGTTTCACTGGTGATAATAAATCATTAAAATGGGTATATATATATTTTTTTGTTAAGTTGCCTAATAATTATGCACAGTAATAGTCACCTGCACACACAGATATCCTCCTAAAATAGCTAAAACTAAAAACAAACTAAAAACTACTTCCAAAAATATTCAGCTTTGATATTAATGTTTTTTGGGTTCATTGAGAACATGGTTGTTGTTCAATAATAAAATTAATCCTCAAAAATACAACTTGCCTAATAATTCTGCACTTTGTGTATATTCAGTAAATATTGCCACATACAATTAATTTTATCTACAACCCCAAATCAGAAAAAGTTGGTACAGTACGGAAAACGCAAACAAAAAAAAAGAAGTGATTTCTAAATGGTGGCTCAGTGGTTATCACTTTTGCCTCACAGCAAGGAAGTTGCTAGTTTGAGTCCTGGCTAAACCAGGTGGCATTTTTGTTTGGAGTTTGCATGTTCTCCCTGTGTTCACGTGGGTTTCCTTCGGGTGCTTTGGTTTCCCCCACAGTGCAAAGACATGCGGTATAGGTAAATTGAATAAACTAAATTGTCCGTAGTGTATGTGAATGAGTGTGTATGGGTTATTTCCAATACTGGGCGACTGGAACTTTTTAAAATAAACATGTATTCCAATTTTAACTCTTGCAACACATTTCAAAAATGGTAGTTCAGCTTAGGCTTGCACCCTTGTCCTTTACACACTAAAATTCCTCTAGATTCCTTGAATTAACAAAGCGTGGTGCACAAACTCTGTCATCGTTGGGAGACATTGCTCTGTTAACCTGGAATTTCTGATGGTCAAATGCAGACCGTTTTATCTGCCACGGGAGTTCACCTCCACCTTTATAATCGCTGCTTATATTCCACCCGATGCTGATGCAAAACTTGCTATGAATGAACTTCATGCAGCCATCAGCAAACAACAGACTGCTCACCCGGAGGCTGCTTTTATTGTTGCGGGGGATTTTAATCACTCAAACTTAAAGACAGTGCTCCCCAAATTCCATCAAAACATTTTCTGTCACACACGGGGAAATAAGACTTTGGACCAGGTATACACAAACATGGCTGAAGCCTATGCTGTTACCCCCCTCCCCCACCTGGGTCAATCAGATCACCTTTCTTTGTTCCTCACCCCCCGATACTCACCCCTCATCAACCGTGTGAAGCCATCAGTGAGGACCATCAAAGTGTGGCCAGCGGGGGTAGACTCCACACTCCAGGACAGGTTTCAACACACAGACTGGAGTATGTTTGCTTCCCAGGCCACATGTGGCTCTCACACAGACATTAACAGCTACACTTCCTCTGTTCTGGAATACATCAACACCACCATTGTCAGTGTTACAACCCAGAAACAGATCACCACATACCCAAATCAAAAGCCATGGATGAACAAGGAGGTGCGCCTCCTGCTGAAGGCACGCAACACTGCCTTCAGATCAGGGGATGCACAGGCCTACAGCACTTCCAGGGCTAATCTGAAGAGGGGCATCAAAAAGGCCAAGCACTGCTACAAGCTAAAGCTAGAGGAGCACTTTTCCAACTCTGATCCTCGGCGCATGTGGCAGGGCATACAGGCCATCAGCAACTACAAACCCAGCCATTCCACACCCACAGCCACAAATGTCTCCTTCCTGAACGAGCTTAATGACTTTTATGCCCGCTTTGAAAGAGACAATAATGAACCCTACATCAGGATCACTTCCTCAACCGACCACTCACCCATTACACTCACCTCCTCAGAAGTCTACACCGCACTGAGTCGGATCAATGTGCGTAAGGCTGCTGGACCGGACGGTATTACTGGGCGTGTCCTCAAAGCATGTGCAGAACAGCTCGCTGGGGTATTCACAGACATTTTTTAACATGTCCCTTAACCTAGCAGCTGTGCCAACATGCTTTAAAACCACCTCTATTGTGCCAGTGCCGAAACACTCCAGCCCAACATGCCTGAATGATTACCGCCCTGTAGCACTCACACCCATCATCATGAAGTGCTTCGAGCGGTTGGTCCTGGCACATCTGAAAGACTCTCTGCCATCCACACTGGACCCACATCAGTTTGCCTACCGTGGCAACAGGAGCACAGAAGATGCAGTCTCCATAGCACTGCACTCTGTACTCACACACCTGGACAATAAAATCACTTACGCACGAATGCTGTTTGTTGACTTCAGCTCAGCATTCAACACTGTCATACCCTCTAAGTTAATGATCAAACTTAGAGACCTGGATATAGACACGTCTCTCTGTAACTGGGTTATGGACTTTCTGACTAACAGACCTCAGAATGTTAGATCAGACCACATTTGCTCCACCACCGTCACACTCAACACTGGTGTACCACAGGGCTGTGTGCTGAGCCCCTTCCTCTACTCCCTTTTCACCATCGTCATCATCAAATTTGCAGATGACACCACAGTGATTGGTCTAATCAGCAACAATGATGAGACTGCCTACAGGGAAGAGATACAGCATCTGGCCACGTGGTGCACCAACAATAATCTGCTCCTTAACACCGACAAGACCAAGGAGCTCATTGTGGACTTCAGGAAGGGACAAACAGGCTCACATGATCCCATCTACATCAATGGGATGGCCGTCGAGCCTGTATCATCCTTCAAGTTCCTGGGGACCCACATCTCCAAGGACCTTTCCTGGACCACCAACACCTCCAGCCTGGTCAAGAAGGCTCACCAGCGCCTATTTTTCTTAAGGCAACTTAAGAAGAACCAGCTGTCATCAGCCGTCACTGCCAGCCATAGAGGACATCCAGAGGAAACACTGTCTGCGCCGAGCACGCAGTATTCTTAAAGATTTCTCTCACCCTGCTCACAGACTGTTTTCTCCCCTGCCTTCTGGCAGGCGCTTCAGGCTCCCCCGGACAAAAACCAGCAGACTAAAGAACAGCTTCTTCCCCAGAGCTGTCTCCCTCTTGAACTCTGCTCCCCACTGACTTTTTGCCCCCCTAATACACACCCCACTCTCCTCTCCTCATAACTCAGACTCCTCATAATCACTGCACTACTTAACATTTGCACATTTAAAAATTGCACATATTCATTGCACTGATTCATTTATTTGAACTGTACATACCTACTGCACATGTACATTTGTAAATTATATACACACCCACTGTACATATACATTTGTAATTATGTTTATCTATCTGCACACTTCTGATTATTAATAGCAACCTGTACATTTATCCATCTATTGTAAATCTCTGTTCATAGCTAACACAACCTGTATATAATGTTCCTAGTACATCCATTTGTAAATATCACCATAGTTTTTCTATAACTGCACTTTATAACTTATACCTGTATCCTGCACTTGCTGCTATTGCACTCCTGGTTAGACCTAAACTGCATTTCGTTTCCTTGTACTTGTACATGTGTGATGACAATAAAGTTGAATCTAATCTAATCTAATCTCTTAATAATGTTATGCACTGTTGAAAATGAAATATCCAAATGTCTTCCTATATCTTTCTTTCAGGAACATTGTTTTTAAACATTTCAATAATTTTCTCACATATTTTTGTTGGCAAAGTGGCGATCCTTGGCACATCTTTGCTCCTAAAGGACTAGACCTTTCTTGGATTCTGCTTTTGTACCAAATCATATGTACAATCACCTGTTGACATCTGATCCAAATCACATCATTTACACTTTTTCTCAGTCGCTTTGGTGCATTTCTCACAACACTATTTACATTTGCACAACAGTTAATGCATTTCTCAAAACAATTAGTCATTTGTGCACATCATAGTAGCAGTTTCTCATTCGTTCCAACAAATTGCAAATGCTTTTGGACATGCAGCAATTGCTTTTATACAACTCTCTGCTGTTTTATAACATTATCATTTGCTTATGTCATGTCAGTCAAAATTAACTAAACTTGTGGATGCTGAATAGTCATTCCATATAAAACTAATAGTCTTCATTTCATTACTTGAGTCATTCATTACGTACAAAAATGTTGATCTAGTTGTCAAAATTTGTCAAGCTCATTTTACTTAAAAACTTTAAATCTTTTTTTTTTTTCTGAAAATGTCTTCGAAATTGAACAATTTCACAAATAATTTACAGACCTGTGTATGTTGTAGGTTCAGTTCCAATATGTACTGCAATATTGTTTACAGTTGTGCACAGCTCTACCCAAAGGAAGTTTATGTTTGTTGTAAATAAGGGTGTATTTATTCTTTTGCACAATGCTGTGAATAAATTAGAATTGTAAAGAGCAAATGCAGTAAAAATGTGAAACATACATATTCAGTGTCTTGTACTCAGATACCTCACTAAATACAATGTCTAACTTTACTGTAGTTTTCAAATGGCTGTGCAAATAGTATATAGTGCTGTCTTGAGCAGTTTCAGGACGTGTCAGCAAAATCTGACTTTTTTGCATTGGAAAAAATGTACAGAGTAAAGTGTCATAATGAAAACATGACAAAGCCATTTGACTATCTTGTTCATAATCAATGGTGGCAGGACTTTTCATTTTGATGACACTGACACTTTCATCGACACGAATACTTGCTTTTGAGGAATGAGCTCTCCATTTTGAGCAAGTGACACACTTTTGCAGGTTATCAACTAGGTTTTGCAGTTTGTACTAATTGTTTTGAGAAATGCATTAACTGTTGTGCAAATGTGAATAGTGTTGGGAGAAATGCACCAAAGCCACTGAGAAAAACTATAATCAATTTACCTGATTACTAGCTCTAAACTGCTCCTGTCCCAACTTTTTTGAAATGTGTTGCAGGTCTGAAGGACAGAAAAAGGATGCATATTTACAAATAAAATTAAGCTGACCCGACAAAACATGAGATATTTTGTGTTCATATTGTCTGCAATGAAATACGAGTCAAAGTAAATTTAGAAATCCCTACCTTCTTTTTTGAATTGCGTTTTCCATACTGTCCCAACTTTTTCTGATTTGTAAAAACTCCTTTTGCTAGCATAAATGCTAAGAGTACAAGACACTAATGAAGTGTTTGTGATCAGAGATAGATTCAGTTTTTTTCATTTTGATATTGTGGTGGCAATTTTTGTTTTACTTAAAATTATTTTTAGATCTAAATATTGTCTCGCACACATACCTCTCAATACTTTAAATCTTATCCATGAGGAAAGGTGACATAATTTCATGTATATTTTCCTGTATGCCATGTAATGATTATAAAGGTGTCATGACAGTCTTATGTCTTTTGGTGAATTGTGATCTGGACACCACTCTAAGTTTTAAATACTTAAATAAAATATACTTAAATAATACTTAAATAAAAAGTTTTAACCTTTGGACAAAAAGTCAAACATGCCATTATGACACCAGTTAAAAGGCTATAGGGTTGTGAAATATTGCTGTTTTCTGGATGAGAAAATTTTTTTTGGGTGATAACAAACATTTCCTGGGTGGTTAGAACTGTAGATAGATAGACAGATAGACAGACAGACAGACAGACAGACAGACAGACAGACAGACAGACAGA